>JAGGAP010000471.1:0-23229 GCA_017657235.1 Termitomyces sp. T73sscA
TTACTACTCCACGACTTATATACTACATAGTAGGTAGGCCCCGGGATCCAGGTCCGGGTTCCAGTAGCGGGGTGCGGTACCAGGGCTTGGGGCGAGACCCGAGGGCCGCACGAGCCGGGATCCAGATCCGGGTTCCAGTAGCGGGGTGTGGTACCGGGACTTGGGGTGAGACCCGGGGGCCGCATGAGGCGAGGTTGAGACATGTCGCGCGGCACAGAGGTCTTGTACCGGGAATGCAGAGACACGTGGCAGCGGGGCGGTAAGGAGGGAGTGGGAGCGGGCGGTGGGGCGTGGTGGTGCGTGATCGTGATGCGTGATGCGTGATGGGGGTCTTGGCGTGGGCCGGGGATAGCTGGTAGTGCCAGCACGGGTGTGGCAGTCACGGCGGTGATGGCCCGGGGAATGCCGCGAGTGGCGGTGACGGGCGATGATGGCCCGGGGGATGCTGCGAGTGGCGGTGACAGGCGGTGATGGCCGAGGATGCCGCAAGTGGCAGTGGCTGGTGGCGGTGACGGGCGCTGATGGGCGGTGATGGCCGGGGGTTGCCGAGGGGGTTGGCCGGGTAGTGGTCCAAGCCGGGGGTGGTCGTGGGGGTTGTTTTGGGAAGGGTTGGAGTCCTGGGGCCGGGGCTGAGTCCTGGGGATCTGTGGCGGGTCATGACATCCTGGGGTGGTCGTGGGAGGAAGGGTTGGGGCCCCGGGGCCGGGGCTGAGTCCCGGGGATCTGTAGCGGGTCGTGACAATACTGATCCATCCAGCTCTGCTACAATATAATTGCTACCTCTAGTCTTAGCAACAACTACCATTGGACCATGGAAATGCAGCATCATCTTTGTGCTAAATGAGCTTTCTGTAATCATATTTTTGACTAAGACTAAGTCCAAGGGTTCAAAATTGAAATCTTTTATTGAACTTTTATGTTCTTCTGCAAATTTCAAGGCTAGTTGGAGTTTATCTTTGCCAACTTGCTCATGCATATCCTCAACATGCTGAGCATGTTTAGCCAATGCATGGGCACAATAACCAATCAATTCCTCAGTAGTTAAAGACATGTCTGGAAATTCTACCAACCAGATTGCCTCTACTAAATCCAAAGGCAAAATTGGGTGTGCACCTGTGACTATAAAGTATAGTGAACAACCAAACCATTGACAGACTGTTATTCTGTCACTCCACATTACATGGTAGAAGAACCAAAACCACTTGGTGCAATCCTCATAAGCTTTGAATAGGGCTTGTTGGACATCCCAATGTGGGTGTTCAATTTGTCCATTTGCTGGGGAGTTATATGGAGAGATTGTAATTCCTCTTATCCCATATTTCCTTTTCAGCCAAGCTGTGACTTGCTTAAGTTGTCCAGCATTATCAGTGATGATTTCTGAAATGCAGCCCCAGCAACAAATCACATCCTCAAACAACCATTGTCCAATTGTTTTGTGATTTTCTTTATGCAATGGGTGCCTCTCCATCCAAGATGACAAGGCACATCAGCCATGTACAATGTATTTACACCCATTTGATGGTGGAGTCATGTGCATAGTATCAATGTAGATGGTTTGGAAAATAGATGGAGTGTATGTACTCTGTTGGCAACTGTCTTTTGACATATCTAACAGTCATGACATGTACCAACATACCAATAAACATCACCATCAATTCCTGGCCACCAGAACCTCTCTTGAACTAATGCTTTAGTAGTGTAAGCTTTCCTGTGCCCCAAAGCATTATGTGCTGACTTGAGCATAAACATTTGTCAATCAATATTGACTACTAATTATGTCGCTTGTTATTATTATGCTTATACAGTCTCCCTTTAGTACCAAAAAGAGCTGTCTAGCAAATTTTTTAAACTTATCCAAGTCTCAGCCCTGTAGACCTTTGGGTTCTATACTGGGATTTTGTAACCAACTTTTGTATAGGCAGCCTGTGGGATAGATTATTCCTAGACTAAACAATAGCAGTATTATCCTGGCCTATCCATTGAATGAACTGTAAGCTTCCTAGTAATGTCCAACCCTCTGCTCACTCTGCCTGCTCCTCACCCAACTCTCACCTGCCTCTGTGACTCTTGCTTGCTGCTTGCATTGCTTGCTCTGTAGAAGGAGTTCCACAGACATCAAGCCTTGCCCTTACACTATTGCACTTAGGCTCTTTGTGGTGTTACTAACAAGTCAGTGTAGTGTATGTTGTTGTGGATAATGAGCTCACAGGATGGACAGAATAAGCCAATTGGACTTTTAATCTTGTTATATAAACTGATAGACAGATCCTGATGTAGCTATTATGTGCTCCCAGCACCACATGCTCTGCTTCTTTTGCTAGGTTCTCTGTCTGATTTTCCAACACAAGTGCTAAGCATTTTGCAAATACCTTGAATGTCTCACCTCTGCCTCCCAGCCATATTCCATTACTTGGTTGTCTACTCTGCACTCCTGCCCCCTAGAGGCCAAAATCTGACTTGCATTGCAAGCACCAAATCTCACAGAGATCCTTTGAGTTCACCAACCTTACTGCTTTTATCTTTGTTATTTTCTATTTTTATTTTCTTCCCTTGTCACTGCCATATCATCAATGAATAGTGCTATTTGCTTTTCCTGCCTCCCTCTGACAAACTCTGTTGAATGGTCAATGTGCATGGAGGCTGTGATGGTTTGTCAGGGTTATTGAGATCTGTTGAAGCAGAAGGCATTGCTGGAGGATTTGAAGGGTGAGGAATTGAGGAAGGTCAAGATGAGGATGGCTGAGGCTAGGGCATGCTCATATGACCTATGATTGCAATGAGGAAGGAAAAGTCTGGTTCTTCCACTATCTACTTTTAATGTGGAGGGTTCGGTCATTTTGCTGCTTCATGTGAAGTTAGGATGGAGCATTTCAAGGTAATAGATCAGAAGGTTGCTGGTCTTGCTATCCTTCCTGATGATAAAGATGAAGATGTAAACTATGCTTTTAGCTTCAAGGGAAGTACACTGCTATAAGCAATTTGCTCATGGAGAAGTGTTGAGGATAACAAGCTTGTGTGATGGACAGAATAAGCCAATCAGACTTCTAACCTTATTATGTCAACTGATAGACAGATCCTGTTGTAGCAATGTGCTTCTCAGCACTTGTAACACCACATGCTCTGCTTTTTTTGCTGGGTTCTCTGTCTGGTTTCCCAACATATGTATGTAGTGTTATGTGATGTAACCTCAGGTGTAAACATAACTGGGGGAACTCATGTCTATCAATGGTGATATATACATATGAGTGGTGAGAGAACACAGTTGACCATTGGCCCTTGGATTGCCTTATGTTGTGTTTACTGTATATCAAACTCATCACACTCCAACAAAGAGTCTCATAAGACATTGTAGCAAAAAGTTTTTTCTTCAATGATCAATGAGGCAATCCTATTACAAATTATATGTGACAAAGAACCCACTACATCCATAGCAGGAATAGCTACACATATTCACATGGTCTGGGACTCATGATCCAACATGGCTGTTTCATGCATTTCTAGCATGACAGAGGGTCCTTGGAGCACCATTGCAACAATGATGGATTACAATGCCTGTGAAATGTGTGAGATTAACTTGATTAGCCACCTAGTCAATTTCAGACCTACAGATAACATTGTGCAAATTGTGAAAAGAGCATCCATGAGAGTCTGGACCAGTGTCTGCTGGATTGCTGGTGCAGAGCTGGCTGTGAAAATGAGGGAAACCATTGTAACAACCTTTGAATTTAATTTGAGATGTCACATAATGTAATTTCTATGAGTGATGACAAACTTGAAGCAGACAGTATATTAGTCCCATCTCAAAAAGCAAGATCAAAATCTTCCAGACTTCACTCTTTCCTTTGGGGATTTTGAATACTTCTCTATATCCCCTGATGGATAGAGATGAAGAGAAAGAAAGAATGACTCAGTATCTGAACACATTACCAGAATGTGTATCCAATGAAGGAGGTTGCTATGATGTTAGTTCCAAGTGTTAACCCAAAGCTACTAAATTCTAAATAGTCACTGAAAGCTTTAGAGATGGTACAAAGGTAACTGAAAACGGTTCTTTTGGACATGTCATATGAGATCTGTGAAAAGAAATTGAGTAACACGAATGTGAACCAGCTGTTATCAGCCAGAAGATGGCTAGTATATACAGGGCCCACTGCTTCTTTGTCAGCCCGCCATATTATCAGAGAGTCATTGGCAAGAAGCTGTTGAGTTGGTCAGGGAGGTAAGCTTGCATGGAAGAGGATTTATGCACTGAGATAAGCTGCACTGCATAATCAGCTGAATACCAAGGGCTTATCTGTTTATGTGTTTTTCTGCAATGGGTGTGCCAATATTCTCGACCATGCCAGATTGAATATAAAGAGACAAAATGCTGGTCTGAACAACTGAGAAAAAAGTTGCAGATAGAATCCCAAAGAGCATTAGACGTGCAGTTTTCCTATCAGCTTGTCTCCTGATGAGATATCAACAAACTAACAATTGTAAGATGTCATAGCGCACTGACTTCACATATTCTTGCAGACCATATATCCCTAAGGGGACAAAAATTGCTGTGCTAGCCATGAATGTTGTGCAAGGATGGTGGTAATAGTACACACCAAACAATAAAAGAGTAATGAATTTGACATGAAACTGGTCTATGAGAAGGATTTCAAGGGCCTTTATGATTTCCCGTTCATCATGCGTCATGCTTGTTGGAGAACTTAAGGGTTCAAATGATCCTTGGTTATATATATTTATATGGTACATTGGACCATAAACTATTTATTGCACACAGCAACATTTTAGTATTTACTCCATGCCAGGTGAATCTGAAACAAAATGTATGGGAATGTGAAAGACATAGGACATGGAAATACAATGCATGTGAGGAAGACGCACCATGACATCAAGTGTCAGGTTCATCACGAAGATGGTGGGAAACTGTGTACCTTGAGGAGATGAGGAAAATTGTTATTATGAGAAGGGGTGCCTGTAGCAAGGAGTTAATTGTCAACAACATTTCCTTGCAATTAACAATACTAATAGAAGTCAATGATGATATATCCTTCACCAGATGCTCAAATGCTTATTGTTGAAATTGATGCTTGAGTCACTTGATATGCTTGAATTGACAAAATTATCATGAGCAAGCGCTGGGATTTGTTAAGTCCAGTGTGATTGGTCGCATTATGACGCTCAAGTCAATTATGTTGAGCCAGTATACAAGCTTGTACCAAACATTCCAAAGCCTCATGACTGCTCAGCCATGCCGAGTTCTTCAATGGAACAACTAACTGTCAAGGCATGCACATCAACCTGGTAAGATAGGAAAATACCTCATGCATGACCAACCCTCTACTGGACTACAAACCACAAACTGTATATCCTCATTCCAATTCCTACATGTGCCCACCTCTAGGCAGACACCATTTTTAGATATATACATATAAATTTTTTGACTGGAAGCAAAACTCAGCTGTGCCAGGTACATGTCATTAAAGAAGCTATACTATCTGATGCTGATTTCGTGCATGAGACAAAGATACACCTTTTCCCAGGCACAGGCACAGACAGGTACAGGCATAAGATATACCTGACCATGTGTATAATAGGAAAGGGCTAAATGGGTAAGAAGCTGAGTTTGTGGTTAGAAAATACCTGATTGTTGCAATAGTATGGGAGTCATGATGGACGTGGCAATGTCCTGAAACTGCATTGAGTGGGTGATTATAGCCAGATCCTGACAAGATTTGATTAGTCATCAGATTAGATATGTTAGGGCGTATTTTGGCCATTCACTTTTCAGCTCAGAAGATGGATTATCATAAGTTCTGATGTCTGGAGTGAACATACTCTAAAATGAGAAGTAAACCTGCAATAGCAATAGGAAAGTTACTAGCTGACCTTCACTCATACCAGGACATACCATCTCATCCCCACAACATCCTGCTCTTGACAGCAACCACCACCTGCTGTCAACTTCTCCCCTCTGCATGTTACTAACATCCATGAACTCTTGCTGCCATCCAGAAGTCTCTAACACGCTCTGCCGCTGCCATTGCCATCCCCATGTCATTGTCCTCAGCACCCAGCAATGACTCTGCTGCCGCCAGCCCACACCATGTCTGTCTCATCCACAACAATTCCCTCCGCTCATCACCCAAGATCTCGCTTCTGGAACTCAGGCCTTGGCCTCCTTTATCATCAATGCCACAGGCACAACCACATTGCGTTCAAGAGCAAGATTGCCTTCCCGAGACCTGGGTCAAGAGTGGCGGTCACTTCTTTCTCAAGAATACCAAGTCCTACAGCATGCATGCTTTTGAATTATATGAAGTTCAGCCCTGCAAACACAGAGAGCAGGCCATTCTAGATGAAGGATGGTGACATCTTGTAGCTTGGCTTTGACTGCCAGAAAGGCACAGAGAACATCTACAAGAGCATCCAGATCTGCATTGATCAGCAGTCTGGCACGAGAAACAAGTTCTTTCACCAACTAACCTGACTAATTGACTAACAGCACTAACATGCTTGAACACTACAACAAACCCCCACCAATGTTAGTGCTGGTACGAACATACCAGCTAAGGCCACTAAGTCCTCAACTGCTGCATCTGCCTGCTCAGTCATGACCATCTGCCAGGTATCACCCCGTGATCTCACACATTCCATTATATGTGCATCCAGACCCTGCTTGGGATGCAAGACTCCACCTTCTTGTGCCCGCTCTGCAAGTTCTTTGTGAATCTTGAGGAGGATGGCAAGATCAATGCTGGATATCCTCAGACCACGTTGTTTCTGGTAGTTGATATTTTGCATGAGGCATCAATTGGGAAAGAAAGGATGAACTGTCATCTTCTATTGATTGGTGGCAGATTGCTCACACGCATGGGCCTCTGTTACATACCACGTGAAGATCAGAGTGATTTTGGTGTCCACCCACCTGCGAGTTCAAATGATAATCTACATCATTGATGGCTGTCTGCAATAAAGAAGTGGCTGCACCACCTCACAGCCCAGCAGAGCAGATAAATACATGGGCACCACCTCCAGGCCATGACTCTCTCACTAGGCTCAAGTGGTACACTTATCCCTACATACATTGATGGCATGGGACCCCAGTTTGGCTCTGCACTTGAACACAGACTCATGGTTAGCAAATTCCCTCCATTGCGCTCCAATGCTTGCTGCTCTGCAAATGCTCAAGGACCTTGACAATCATCAATATTAGCAGTCTTGCCAACATGCTCCACTGCCATTTCACCATCACCATTCCTGAAAGCCTATGCCATCATCCTCAGCATCCAGCAACAACCCCGTTGCCGTTGCCGCCAGCCCTTACCACATCTGCCTCATCCTCCCTCCGCTTTGAGGCCATCCCTGGCACCAAGGCCTCCATCTCGCTCCTGTCAGTGCCCATGGGTACCACCCACCTCGCGTTTAAGACCAAGGTCCTCTCAAGGGCGTACACCAAGATCTTGATAGAGCGATTGTCAAGAGTGGCTGCTGCTTCTTTATCAAGGACACCATGTCCTCCAGTGACACATTCCTAAACCACATCAGACTCAGAGCTACTGCAAATACGGATAGCCGGCCATTCCAGGTCAAGGCTTGGCATTGACTACTGGAGAGGCACAGAGAAGAGTGTCAAGATCAGCATCAAGCTGGAAAGAGAGTCCTGCCCCTCCTTTTTGTGCCAGCTCTGCAGGACATTTGCTGACCTCAAGGATGTTGAGTCTGCCAATGCAGATGCAGAGGCAGAAATGGGCATAAGTAGAGACATGCCAGGAGGCATGGACACCTGCACCGTCTGATGCCCATACACAGTCACATGTGTGCCCATTGCAGAGGGAGTATGCCTTGCTATACTCATATCCTAGGATTAGATGTGTAGTATTGAGAGCAAAGCGTCAGCACTGGCATGATTGGTGTTGCGCTTTTCTGTCCATCCTGGGGGAGACTGCCAGCAACCTTGGCAATGAGATAGATCTTGATGTTGAGGTGTGGATGTCAAGGCTGGGGCTGACAAAGCAAAAAGCATCATCTCTGGGAAGCAGGTGTCACAGGAGCAAGAGCAGGTCAATCAACGCAAGATGTGTATATAACTCAGTTCATATTCTGCACTTGTGACAGACTACAAGGATTGAAACACATTAAACTTGTAAAAATCCAAGTCTGATATTATCATTCAGGTATGACTTAGAGTTAGAATTCAATGTCCAGAACTCAGATACATTCTAGCCAAACTCTAGTGTTATGAACATCCTTCCCCAAATATGCTCTTAGGTGCCTTAGGACATGTAAAAAGGACACATCCATTAATGTTTTGACTGTGAGTGTACTGTTTCATGAGGCATGATGTTTGACTTTTAATCATCACAGTATTTTCAGTGTCCTCAAGTGTCATAAGGCTACTCCCATCTGACAGAATACACAATGGTTCAAGGGTCCTCTAGATCTATCAAATCATAATCCATGCCTTTGTTTCAAAATATCTTCTTTGACTCTAAGACAACCTTGCTGAATATGCTCGGGACCTAGTCCACCACCCCTCTGGCCACAACGCACTGATTCCTTGCCACAACCAACATCTGTTCTCCCTAAGTCTCACAAGATCATAGTAAACTGTCTTGTTAACTCCATTACTGCAGCATGGTCTTTGTTTCATCCAGAAATGAAAGACTATTTGGTCAATGAAGGAATATGACAATTTGAAGTATGTGTCCATATTATTTGTTTGACTTGTATTCTGATCTCTTCCAGTCTTCTACCAAACAAATACCTAGACTTTTTTAGACAATAAGATCTTTTCAATCAGTGACATTATTTGATAGAGCCTCTTGTTGGATGTGGATTGCAGGGGTGCATACACTACATGATTGAACGCTGCCACCACAGAGAGAAATATGGATTAGGAAATGGAGAAACTGTACAGTTGGAAGAACTATGTCAGATTCAGAACTTGCTCAGTCATTGACACACTGACTGAGGTGAGCTCAATCAACCCCATTCATATATACTTAGACTAACATGCATAGTATAATTGTGTTCAATAGGTACTTACTACAATACATAGTTGTTGACACACCAACTGAGGATAATTGTGTTCAATAGGTTATTGGCCCTGTGCTACTCAGTAACTATTGCGACTCAGACCAAAACAGACCTGAATTTTTTTTTTGCACTGACCCCAAACCCCTGAGACCCCAGTATGTCTCACAATCCTATTAAAGAGTGATGATGCTCAGGTCATGTGTATCGGCTGCGCTGCACACAATACAACTTTATTTTACTTATCATACCTCAGTTTGTACTGCATTGACATGCACAAAACTGAGGTATGTATTGCATGGTTACTACATATATATCAGACCACTTACTTTATCCCTTTGGATAGGATTGTATTTGTCTAGGTAATATTTCAGTTTGTACTGCATTGATGTGCACGAAACTGAGGATTGTATTTGTCTAGGCATCTAGCAAAAGTCCTCAATACTACATGTCAATTTCTAATAGGTTATGGGCCCCGTAGCCTGATACTAGATCAACGAACTCACAGAGAAAGAACCCCCTTTCCACTTCCACTGCAACAACCTAACGCTTGACTCTCCTGAGATCACCTGGATCATGTCCGGACCCACACAACATCAGAGCGCCACACTATGTCAGAAGTCACCAGCTGTTTGACCCTCACTGGACCCGAAAACTTCCAAGTGTGGAAAATTAGAATAGCGGGAAAACTCAAACACAAAAAAGTATGGGACACCATCATAGGATCACCACCTTCAGGTGCATCCGACATCTTGTCAGGCAACACTGACAGCTGGTCCATCCGCAACATGAAGGCCAGCGGCATCATCATAGCGCACGTGTCCGACAGGCTCGTACTCAAAGTAGGAGAACTGCCACATGCAAAGGAAATGTTTGATAGGCTAATCAAGATACATGAGGAGACCAACGTTGGCATCAGTGCATTCTACACCTACAAGCGCATGTCGAGGCTCAGATGGGATGGGTTACTGTCAACCCTTAATGACCACATTGCCGCCATAACTGCTGCTGACTTGAAACTCACAGCGATGAAAAAGCCGATCAACTGCGAATACCTCGCGTTCATCTTACTCGACTCTCTTCCTGAAGAAAGTGCATGGGAATCCTTCTGTGCAACTGTCTTGAACTCCTTGATGCCCAGAAAGGCTCTGTCCTTCCCAGAGATTGCAGAGCGCCTCAGCTTCACCATTGCGGCCCAACAAGGAGCCTCCACTTCCGATGCTGCCCTGAAGGCCAACGCCAACACCCAGCAGAAGTTCAAAGCAAAGACTGATGCGTGGTGCAAATTCCACAAAACCACCAGTCACAACACATCCGACTGCCAAACGCTCAAAGAACAGAAGGATGGCAGGAAAAGGAGAGGAAAGAAGAAGGGCAAAACCAAAGCTAATCGAGCCAGCCACAATTCAGAGTCAGAGCATGAGGATTCAGAGAGCATGGATAGTGATTCGGATGAAAAATCTACAGGAATTTCGAATGCCAAATCTGCTCGTGTTTCTAAAGCATTAATGTCACGCATTTTGGCTTACATTGGGAGTGCTTCAAAAGACTTCACCTGCTCACACACAATAGCCAACTCCAGTGCATCAGCCCACATGACACCACAATGCGAGTGGTTCAAATGCGGCACATTCAAAGAACTGAACCCTCCCCAAAAGATCCCCTTTGGAGACAACTCCTATGTCAAGGCCACAGGTGTTGGCACCATCATGCTAGATTGCAAGGTTGACGGCCATGTAAAGACCACTGAACTAGAAGACACAGTGTATGTACTGTTGTTCCAGCTCACCCTCGTATCAATACAATGACTTGACAAGGCCGGTTACTACATGGTCTTCAAAAATGGAGCATGCAAAGTCAAGACATCAAAAGGACAAAAGGTTTTACTCACCGGGTTGCACAAAGGGGATCTGTACCACCTGAATGTTTCCTCCTCATTACACACACTTGCCTCCATCGACATCAATACATTGCACCAACGCCTCGCGCACATATCTCCAAACCAACTCATCCAAATAGTGAATGATGGATGTATAGAGGGAATAGATAAGACGACCAGCAAGCCAAAGTTCTGCAAACCCTGCATGCTAGCAAAGTCAAAGAAACTACCCTTCAAACACAAAGGGCAGGCAGCGACTCACCCATTTCAAATTATACACTCAGACATTGGAGGACTGGTGACTCCAGCAGACCACCATGGAAACAGGTATTGGATATCCTTCATTGATGGATTTGGATGTTTCCCTTGGATCTACTTCATGCGCAAGAAGAGTGAAGCCATTCTATGCTTCCGCGAGTTCAAAGATGACATTCGCACATACCTGGGTGCCAAAATTGGAGAGCTACACCTATCTGAGAACTTCATCAACTTCTTCCAATCAGACAATGGAGGAGAGTATATCGGAAAGGAGTTCCAAAATAAAATTAGCAAAGCAGGCACCGTACACTTGATGACAGTGCCAGATACGCCAGAGCAAAATGGATTAGCCGAGCACATGAATCAGACACTTGTTAACACCGCAACTGCCATGCTCATAGAGTTGAAACTGCCAAAAACCTTTTGGTTGGATGCAATGGCAACTGCTGCCATTGTCATTAGTAGAACCCCTGCATCAGGTCTCAAGGGAAAGGTACCTTATTTGGTTATTTTCAATCCCAAAGTCAACATTTCCTGGCTTTGACCATTCAGTTCTACAGCATATGCTCTCATCCCCAAGGACAAATGCAACAGGAAATTTACACACAAGGCACACAAGGCTATACTCATCGGGTACACCACCGGGAAGAAAGCTTATAAACTTTTAGACATCAAGACAAGGAAGGAATTTAGCAGTCGCCATGTCCACTTTAATGAAGACACCCACCTGGATCTCGTCGAATGCAAAGAAAACAATGCACTGCACCCTGAGCGTGAGTGGGAGCTGAATATGCTGAAGCCAAGGTCAAAGAGAACACCAGAAGGGCTCGACAGCAACTCTGATGACGATTCAACGTGCGACATTGGTGCAGAGCCAGTGGGAGCACAACAACTGCACACCACCAAAAGCGAGAGCGAGTACTATACACCCAGCTCATCACCACCGCCGTCACCACCTCTTCCACCAAAAAACATGCAAAGACCTGCGCAGAAGCAAAAGAGACCCTCAAATGAAGCACAACCAAGCTTGAGGTCAGTGGGAGACAACTCGGACCAAAAACGACCAGCGCACACCCAAAAGCCTGTGTTGCAGGATGCCAATTATCATCGAGCCATAGAACTCAAAAGACTATGAAAAGAGGAAAACTGGGCTTCAAAATGCACCAAACTGCATCAAAATCTGGATGAACCACAAGTTGACAAAACTCACTGCACACTGCTAGACATACAGGTGAGAGCCGATGACCCCAAACTAAGCAACCTGACTGATCTGACCAAACCTGAAGATGATGAGGAAACATACTTCGCAGGGATATCCCAGAGCAGACCATCGGAGCATCCAGTACCTAGAAATGCCAAAGAAGCTTTTGAGGGGCCAGATGGCGAGCATTGGAGGCCAGCACTTCAGGAAGAACTCCAAAACCTTATTGACAATGACATATTCGAAGTAGTCCCAACACCAAAAGGGGTAAAGCCAATCACTTCAAAATTGGTATTCCATGTAAAATACAATGCAAATGGGGAAGTCAAATGCTACAAGGTCCAAATTGTTGCTTGAGGTTTCACACAAGTTGAAGGAGTTGACTACAAAGAAGTCTGGGCACCTGTGGCAAATTTGGAGTCAATCCGCGTAATTCTTGCTCTAGTAGCTAAGTATGACTTGGAAGTAGACCAGGTGGACGTTGCAATGGCATACCTGAATGGAGAGCTGCAAGAGGAACTCTACATGACACCACCAAATGGCGTGAAAATACTGACCGGCTATTGCTGGTGCTTGAAACGTTCACTATATGGACTGAAGCAAGCCAGCCGAACCTGGAACATCACACTAGATAAGAAACTGCAAGATCTCAGATTCACACGTTTGAATGCCAAAACTTGCCTGTACGTGTACTGGAAAGGAAATAAGGTCTGCTTCCTGGTGGTCTATGTGGATGATTTTATATTAGCCACAAACTCACGCCATTTCATGGATGAAACAAAAGATCAGCTTGCCAACACCTTTAAGATGCATGACCTTGGCCCTGCCACTTACATTCTGGGCATACAAATTAAACGAGACCGCAAAGCGCACACAATAAGCCTAAATCAAAGTCAGTACATTAAGACAGTTGTTGACAGGTGCGGTATGACAGATAGCAAGCCTACCTGGACCCCAATGGCCACCAGCCTAAGACTTACAGCCGAAGATCCCAAAAACAACGTCACTGTCACTGAGATGGAGATAGGAGGAAAGCAAGTAACTTACTCCAGCATGGTAGGGTCACTTATGTATGCCATGATGGGCACCAGACTGGACATAGCCTATGCTGTTGGTGTGCTTGGACATTTCAGCACGAATCCAAAATGTCACCATTGGAACGCCGCAAAGCGAGTGCTACGATATCTAAACACCACCAAAGACATGAAATTACGTTTCAATGGAAACGACATAGGCATGGACATGTTGTTCCACAAATACTCTGATGCAGATTGGTCCGGAAATATTGACACCTCTCAATCAACGTCAGGATACGTATTCATATCTGTGCAAGGCGCTGTGGGCTAGGCCAGCAAACGCTAAACTATGGTAGCGCTATCATCAACCAAGTCCGAATACATAGGCCTATGCTATGCAGGACAACATCTGGCATGGCTGCAAACCTTCTTTGAGGACATTGGCCATGCACAAAAGGGACCATCGGACCTACTGTGCAATAATCAAGCAGCCATGATCTTGACAAAGGAAGCCCAATACAGATCTCAAACGAAACACATTCAGCAAAAGTATCATTACCTTTGCGATGACTTGGTGGTGAAGGGCAAAACCGTCATGCGCTACATGCCTATAGAGGATATGGTGGCCAATATTTTTACAAAGCTGCTCCCTCACAAGAAGCATTGGAAGTTCACAAAAGCAATGGGGCTCTGCCTTCCCATGAGTGGGAGTATTAAAGAGCGATGACGCTCAGGTCATGTGGATCAACTGTGCCGCACACAATACAACTTTATCTTACTTATCATACCTCAGTTCATACTGCATTGATGTGCACAAAACTGAGGTATGTATTGCATGGTTACTACATATATATCAGACCACTTACTTTATCCCTTCAGATAGGATTGTATTTGTCTAGGTAATATTTCAGTTCGTACTGCATTGACGTGCACAAAACTGAGGATTGTATTTGTCTAGGCATCTAGCAAAAGTCCTCAATACTACACATCAATCTCTAATCAATCCAACCCTCTTTATTATGCCAGTGAAAGAAAAATTTGATGGTGCAAGCTGGTTTGCATTCAAAATGTCACTGACTGAGGCAGCGTGTGGATGTGGATTGCTTGGCTATATTGATGGCAGCATTTCCAACCCTGAGGACATGAAAGTAACCCTCACCAAAGTCACCTTGTGGTGGGGCATGCAGAACCCCACTACCAAAGAGTGGCTCCAGCACAATGCATATGCATGGAGCATGATTGTCCTTAACATCGTCAACTCAATAGGAGCAGGGATGAAAATGGACAGATCTACTGCTGAGGCTTGGCTCTTGCTCACCACATTGAACAATGCAAAGTGGACCTTGGTCTGATTCACATGGAGGAGGAGCTGCTCACCATTAAGTATATTGACTGGTCAAGCATTGAAGCACATTTCAAGGTGATGTGTATGGCCTGGGCAAAAGCAAATGAGCAGGGTGCTGAGATCACTGACAAGAGGTTCCATGTGTAGGTTATTAAGTCCATGCTGGCCTCCTGGGCTCCCATAACAGGTGCACTGATAAACAAGGGCATGACTACCGATGTCATTATTTGGCTAACAATACATGCACTACTCCTCCACAGAATGGCTGGCATCTCACCAGCAAAGTCTGCGCAGGCGACTCTACTGCTAGCAGACATTTTTTCATTGACAGAGCTGATTTTGTCACCTATGGACTGCCAAGCAATGACTGCAAGGTAGGTGCAATGGCCAGCAGCATGTTTGGCATACAGGGCTGTGGTATGGTATGGAAGTGAGTGAAGTTTGACAATGATATAGTTGAGCTCACTCTGGAGAATGCATTGCATGCCCTGGGGCTGGAGCACAACCTTGTCTTGATCAGGTCACTTATTAAAAAGGGGGTGAGATTGGGGATCAATGAAAAGGGGGCATTGCTGTATGCTCCTGATGGGCAGCCCTTCATGTGCTGCCCAATGTCTGGCACAATGTTTCTTGTTGAATTTGTGCCTACCCCTCCAACTGCCTGCGTGGTCTGCTCCCTGGATTATCCAACTGACCTTGAGACTTGGCACCATCACATGGGCCATGTTGCCAAAGGCACAATACACAAACTCCTGCATAGTAGCATGGTCAACAGCCTGGGAGTCACTGCAACAATGACCTCTGGGAAATGTGAGGACTGTATAATGAGCAAACAGACATGCTGACCTTTCAACACCATGGTAGAATCTGAGTTGTCACCCTATGAGAGGGTAGCATTCAATGTGTGGGGCCCTGCCCATGTCCAGATGACCAGGGGCAAGTCCCTTATGCTAGTGGCAATGGGCCAGGCTAGCACTGATTGTGAGGCATGGTATCTGTCCCATAAGACCAAAGAGATGATGATGTTGTATTTTGAGGCTTTTAACGTGCATGTAAAAACTCAGTTTGGCATGCATGTCAAGTGTGTGAGAACAGATGGGGACTGCAAGTTTGACAACAACATGTGGAATGCATACTGTTGCAAGCGTGGCATATGCTATGAGATGACTGCACCTCATTCCTTGTCTGCAAATGGGGTAGTTGAGCACCAGAATTGCACCATACTTGATCTTGCCCACAGCATGCTTAATGATTTGCGTCTGCCAGCCCACTATTGAGGGGAAGCCACTTCAACCATGGTGCATGTCCTTGATCTAGCTCCAAGCTCACACCACCCTGGCAGAATGCCACATGAGGTCAGGACTGGGAGGAAACCAGATGTCTTGTACCTCCAGCCTTTTGGCTGTACCACTTTTGCAAAGGTCCCACAAGAGAAAGGTGCAAGCAAGCTTGATGCATGCTCTATTAAGAGTGTACTGGTTAGCTACTTTGGGCGAGGAGACTACAAGCTCCTTGATCAGGCCATCAGGAGAATATTTTGCTCTCAAGATGTAGTGTTTGAGGAGGGCCCCATGCATTGCACCCTCCCTAATGACCATGGTGACAAGACTGCTGACTTGTTTGAAATTCTCAGTGTCCATGATGGCAATGTGGCCACAGAAGAGGAGGCTGAAGTGGTAGCAATGCTAGATACACTTGCAATGGCCACATCACCCTAGCTGGCCCCCTTGACACACCTGCCCCAGCCAGTAACACACAAGCCTGAACCCAGACCTGAGGCATAAAAGACCTGATCAGATTCAAGAGTGGCAAAAGCCACAGAATTACAATGATATTCAGATTTTTGCTGGCCTAGTCAACTACATTGGTAATTTTCTACCAGATGTAACAGCATATATTGGTCCTCTCATGGCCATGACACAAAATGGGTCCCCATTTCACTGGCAACTGCTGCATCAGCAGTGCTCCAAGATGATCAAGCAAATCTGCACTAAGATGCCAATTATTTGCCCAATCAACCCATGCCTATTTGGCTCATTTGTGATGCATTGAAAACAGGAGTAGGAGCCATGTTTGGCCAGGGGAAGATGTGGCAAACATGCAGACCTGCAGGCTTTATATTGCACACGTTTACAATGGCACAACAGAACTATGCTGTTTATGAGTTAGAGCCCTCCTGAAATAGGAGGATGAAGTGATGGGGTACAAAATTCATATAATTATGGATTATGGATCATAAAGCACTAGAGTTTTTCAAAACTCAAGTGCATTTGTCACCACAACAACATTGATGGATTGACTATAGGCTGTGCTATCAGTTTGACATAACACATGTCAAGGGTGAGCTCAATAAAGGTTGTGGACTGTTTATTGCAATACTTTGAGAATAATCTTTGAGAGTGATACTCATGAGGATGTTCATGACATACATGACTTTGTTTAGGTAGACAAGCATATAGATCCAGAGAGCAAAGACTTGCCCTTGCATAGATTCTAAGAAATAGTGAAACACAAGTAGAAATATGAGCCATGCAGGCTCACAAACTGTGCTGTAACCAACAGCTCAAGGAGCAACTAGAACTCAGAGACCTTGAAGCTCAAGGTATGGCTGATGCAAAGCTGGCCACTACACTGCTAGTGGGAGTGTTGTTGCCAAACAATGATAATCCAACAGTAGAACAGGCACTGGTAATTATTGATCCTAGCCCTGGTCCATCTGATGATGAGGATGCACAGTTGTGCACACATATACAATGAGGATACTCTCAGAACAACTTTTTTGGCAAGATACTTGATAGACCCAAGGAGCATCCACACTTTGTCATTGAGCAGAAACTCATTTATTTGATGAGTCCAGCAGGATCAAAGGTCCTGTGTGTGTCCCAGGATATAGCATTAATCATGACAATATTGGACCAAGCCCACAACATTGTTGGGCACTTTGGATACCAGAAATTGCTTGAATACATGTGTTAGTCATACTGTCATACTGGTGGCCACACATGGCCAAAGAAACAAGTCAATTTTGTGCAACATGCAAGGCATGTCAACATTTGAAGACATTGAACTAGAAGCCAGCAGGGAAAGTATTACTTGCTTCCAGTTGTCATACTGGTGGCCACACATGGCCAAAGAGACAAGTCAATTTTGTGCAACATGCAAGGCATGTCAACATTTGAAGATATTGAACTAGAAACTAGCAGGGAAGGTATACTTGCTTCCAGTCCCAGTGAAACTCTGAAACTCCATTGGCATGGACTTTGTTGGACCTTTTTCTAAATCATGTGGCTTCAACTACCTATGAGTAGTGATCTGCCACATGACTAGTATGTTCCACCCTATTCCAGTGACAATGACAACAAAAGCATCAAAACTGTCATGGATCTATCTCAAAGAAATAGTACACCTACATGGCCTATCTAGTTTGATTGTGAGCAATCAAGACTCTACGTTTACCTCCAAGTAGTGGAGGGAGCTACACAAGCTGCTCAGAGCAAAGTTGCTCATATCAACTTTGTTTCATCCACAGATGGATGGTCAGACAAAGCACATGAATTAAAATGTTGCGCAAATCTTCAGGGCATTTGTCTGTCCTGATCAGAAGGACTAGGTAGATTGTATTCCTATGGTGAAGTTTGCAATTAATGCAAGCATGTCCAAAATCATAGAATATGCACTCTTTGAGCTGAGTAATGGCTACATGCCATCCACAACTAAAGAACTTTGTAGCAACAAAGTGATCAACTAAGGG
Organism: Termitomyces sp. T73sscA; assembly: GCA_017657235.1. Taxonomy (NCBI): domain Eukaryota; kingdom Fungi; phylum Basidiomycota; class Agaricomycetes; order Agaricales; family Lyophyllaceae; genus Termitomyces; species Termitomyces sp. T73sscA. The sequence goes on from JAGGAP010000471.1 coordinate 18,481, forward strand.
ATCAAGAAATTTGTGCAAAATGTGCTAAGAAACCTAGCTAATATGGGCATGTAGACTGGGAAGTAAAGAATGGCTTTGTGGGGCCTGCCTAGACCTGGTCAGAGCTTGCAGAGCTCTGGAAGGAGGAGGAGACTTGCATAAGGACAGTAGCAACAATATCTGAGAGCACAGCTATTTGTGGCCATGGCCTATCCAGGCTGCAAGGAGCTGCTTCTGTATCAGATGCCTATTCATTCACAAATGAATGTGAACAAAGAGGAGTGCTATGAGCACTAGTTTGAAGAAGTGCACCATGAGCACATGCATCAGCAAGTCATATGCATATATCATGGTGCAATCAATATTTGAGGTGTATATGCCCCAAGTGCAAATAAGAATGGAGACAAATATCTTCTTGCACTACTTAGAGGCAGCAAGGCAGCTGGTTCCTGCAACAGCAATGTTTTTGCAAGACAAGCTTGCAGTCATGATAATAGAAGGATTGCTCAATCAGATTGAGCTAATAAAGAGGCAGCGCATTGTAGCACTCAAACAGATTGACTGCTCTGCAAAGTGCAAAGTTCCATCTTATGAGGGGGTGAGTGTAGAGCTCAAACAGGCCAAGCTGCAGCCACCATGGATGGTCAAAGCCATACAGGCAGTGGTGCCCACAACAGCTCAACTAAAACTGGAAGTGGTCTCATCAGTCTCATTTATGCCTTTGCAGCCAACAGCTGCAACTACACAAAACACTGCAGTAGCTGCACCTGTAGTGCAGAAGCCCTCATCATGAAACTGTTGCTGAAACAGCGTGATGAGAGGATGGTCAAGGTACTGCAAGTAGAGCTTGAGCAGGTAGAGGTGCCCACAGTGCCTAATCAGACAGTAGCAGCACAGGCTGCTAGGCCCTCCAACCAGAGACTTGTAGTGTCAAATGATGCTCCAAATGCAGCAGAGCTGCAAAAGCCATATTGGAGGCATAAGCTACCCCTCTACATTGACTTCTCTGTGAATATTCTGGAGCAGGCAGAGCCTGCCAAACTCCTTATGAATACCATTGCCATACCAGCCTCACCAGCACTCAAAGTGGTCATGTTGACTACCAATTTGCACACTCCTACACAGTATAAGGAGCTGCTAGCAACCTAGCAAAAGGTTACTGCAGCCAACAAAGGCAAGCAGCAGGTGGTCCCAATGGAGGAAGAAGAGGGCAAACACCCACACAGCACTTCCAGCACATTCAACACAACAAGAAGCTCACCAAGAAGAAGGCAAACAGGGCCAAAGCAGTGGCCACCCTAACTTATATAGCACAGAGCACAGAATGACTTTTTGGGGCATATTCCTGATGGATTGGAGGTGAGAGTGTGGGGACTGCTTGATGTTATGCGGCTTAATGCTTCTACTATTTGTACCAGACAAATACAGTGCTTGTCAGGGCTAATGCCAACCACATGGCTGCCTTCAAGTTCAGTGCTAGCCAGGTGGCTGATATTCTGTGTACAATAGTGTACAAATTTGCCCACAGAGACCAGCACTTCTTATGAACTGGAACAGCTCTTTAAATATTTTGTTAATCTCCCATATACTCTGGTGCAAGTGTATCAGAATTTAGTCAACCCCAATGCAAGGTTCTAAGGACCTTCTTCTTGTCAAGAGATGCCATATTCTGGCATGCTTTCTGCACAAAGGAGGATGGCACCTCAGCTCTGCATGTCATGCATGCACTTGACCTGAAAATGCTGTTTGACCCTGAACAGCTAGCATGATATGTGCTAATCTATGGATGATCCAGGCTGGACAATACCTGGCAAGGTATTGCCATCAACTTCACCTACTGAATGCATTGGCAAACTCTCTTCAGCTTTTTACTCTGTTGTGCCCTCTGTGCTAACAGTGCAGGTAAAACAACCATTGTCTGTTGCCTTGCAATTGTAATAGTGCATCCTGGACTTTACTATAAGGCTATAGCCTCATATAATGCAGTCAATCCTGGCCCACCCCTTTGTGGCCCAACAGAGGGCTCACCTCCAAGTCCATCAGGTCCAAACTTGGACAACAATGCGCTTCACATCTTTGTCCACAACTAGATTCCACTAGACTGAGTCAACCATGCTTACACCTATGGTGTGGTCTACCTGGAACAGCAGTTCCATCAATTGATGATCTCCTTGGACATTTTCAAAGAGGTTGACAAGGTTGAGAATGAGCACATACAGTGCCTCCATATGTATGGGAGCCCTCCTGCCATCCTGCAATGGAATGGGTGGCATGAACTGTCTGAAGAGGACCACTACTGTCTGATGTTCAAATGCAACAAGGAGAGTGTGAATTGCCTGGCCCTAGAGGTCACTGGCCTCTATTATTCTATTGGAATGGACCCAAACATGAATCATCTCTGGAAAAAACACCAGCACATGGTACAATGCCAGTCATTGAGGCTGCAACTAACATTGCACTATTCAATTGTCTTATAGTAGATGTGACTGCTGCAGAGGGTCCTTTGATAATCCAAAAGGAGGGTATATAACTGCTAGGTTACCTTATGCATATTTGATGCATCTATAATGCATTTAGTTGCCTTATTTAGTAGTAAACACATGTCTATGATGTGTGTTAGTAGATTATGTAAGAACAACATCTTGTATTCACAACGGTATCCAGTCTAATCCAATAATTTGGTCTAATTTAGCTACTGTGTAAAACATGCAAGGTTGTACTATCTGTAGCCAATAGTGATACTTGATCACAAAATACCATTATTAGAGGTCTACTAAAATAAAAAATAATGCACTATTGTAATACAGGATTGTTGTATCCAAATAGAACTTTGTGCATGGTGTAGAGTTCAATAATAGAATATATTTTACAAATTAACATGTAAAATTGTGGCTACACTATAAATGTTACTCTATTTACTTACATATTGTCTTATAGGCCTACAACACTTGTAATCTCCACAAGTCAATATAATATAGCAGTTTTTACATTACTTGTTGAGACATCTAAGGACTGAGTCTATTTTCAATCTCTAAATGCATTAGTGATTTGGCTTCTAATTCAAGTCATTTTCAAAGAGTAAGACCAAAGGTTGTTAAAATCTCAAATTCACCATCAATGTTATTACTGACTCCTCACACCACTGCTTATCATATTTAAATTTACTTTCATCATTATTCATGCTTTTATAGTTGTCTTGGAGTTTGATCTTTTAATCCTGAGCACATCTTGCTCAAGCTTTTTTGCCTCTTTTCTCTTTCTACATTTTCTTAATGTTCCAGCAAGGTGAGACATGGCTTCAAGTGTGTCTGGATGACTAGTTCCAAAGGCTTCTTTCCTGACCCTCAGCACTTCTTGATAGAGCTTCTCTGCCTCTTCAAGCTTTCCACTCTTCCAGAATGTTCCAGCAAGGTTAGACATCACTTGAAGTGTGTCTGGATGACTAGTTCCAAAGGCTTCTTTCCTGACCCTCAGCACTTCTTGATAGAGCTTCTCTGCCTCTTCAAGCTTTCCAATTCTCCAGAATGTTGTAGCAAGGTTAGACATGGCTTGAAGTGTGTCTTAATGACTAGTTCCAAAGGCTTCTTTCCTGACTCTCAGCACTTCTTTATCAAGCTTCTCTGCCTCATCAAGTTTTCCACCTCTTTTTAATGTTTCAGCAAGGTTAGACATGGCTTGAAGTGTGTCTTGATGACTAGTTCCAAAGGCTTCTTTCCTGACTCTCAGCACTTCTTTATCAAGCTTCTCTGCCTCATCAAGTTTTCCACCTCTTTTGAATGTTTCAGCAAGGTTAGACATGGCTTGAAGTGTGTCTGGATGACTAGTTCCAAAGGCTTCTTTCCTGACTCTCAGCACTTCTTGATAGAGCTTCTCTGCCTCTTCAAGCTTTCCACTCTTCCAGAATGTTCCAGCAAGGTTAGACATCACTTGAAGTGTGTCTGGATGACTAGTTCCAAAGGCTTCTTTCCTGACCCTCAGCACTTCTTGATAGAGCTTCTCTGCCTCTTCAAGCTTTCCAATTCTCCAGAATGTTGTAGCAAGGTTAGACATGGCTTGAAGTGTGTCTTGATGACTAGTTCCAAAGGCTTCTTTCCTGACTCTCAGCACTTCTTGATCAAGCTTCTCTGCCTCATCAAGTTTTCCACCTCTTCTTAATGTTGCAGCAAGGTTAGACATGGCTTCAAGTGTGTCTTGATGACTAGTTCCAAAGGCTTCTTTCTTAATCTTCAATACTTCTTCATCAAGCTTCTCTGCCTCATCAAGTTTTCCACCTCTTCTTAATGTTGCTGCAAGGTTAGACATGGCTTTGAGAGTGTCAGGATGACTACTTCCAAAGGCTTCTTTTCTCACTCTGAGAACTTCTTGTAGAAGCTTCTCTGCCTCCATTAGCTTTCCATTCTCTTGAAATGTTTTTGCAAGGTCACACATAGCCAGCAGAGTCTCTGAATGTGTATCTCCAAGCTCATCTTCACAGCCTTTCAGTGCCTGCTGCTGAAGCTTCTCTGCATCCCTCCAAAAATATGCAATTGATAGAATTCTTCCCAATTTCTTTGCTAGGTGGTAATTCTCACATCTATAATTTAGACAATTCATTAATGCACAAACATGCTGCACCCATTTTTCAGCATTATTGTATTCCAACTTTTCATCTGCTAAACAATAAAATAGTTGTTGTGCACACTTTTTTATTTTATTTTGCTTTTCTTTTGATAATGATTGCAAAGCCCACCCATGAACAAGTGAGTGAATATCCAAAAGCATTTCTCCTTC
>JAGGAP010000472.1:0-23117 GCA_017657235.1 Termitomyces sp. T73sscA
CTTATACCGGACTGAGGATACATACTTACATTGATCTGTATAGATCCACTCAGTTCTCCATTCCTGGATTCCAACAGACTGAGGATAAGCCGCTTACTTACATACACAATAGAATACAATACTAACTGTAACAGATTGGATACTTACTGTGTCCATGTTTATCTAGGTACAGAATACAGTCTCACTATTATCACGGACTGAGGATCGCATACTTACTGTGTCCATGTTTATCCAAGTGCTTGCAGTTAGGGTTCCAACATAATATGCATGGCAAGACATGCCAAACCATACTGCTCAATAAATTTAGAGAGTATTCAAGACCATGTTGATAATTTACATGTTCCCATAACTTATAGATGCATGTCATGCCATGAACAAGTAAATAGAATCTTTTGGTACACGGCTGCACCACCTTTGCTATTGTTTGACACATCATCCATTGATGTCAATGTTTTGTCAACGCTGAACATCTCAATAAGAAGCAGCACCTTTAAGTACTTACTTAAGCACATAATATATTATGCAGATAATCACTTCACCTGTAGATTATTCAATATAAATGGTCAAGTATGGAGTTACAACAGTTTACACCAAGGAGGTAGGCCAGTAAGAATAGTTGATACATCAACATGGGAAAGCATGAGAGTATCAGCTGTAATTTATGCACATTCAGATGTCGCTTACAAGGTAACCGGCTAAGCTGGTCCTTGAAAGTAGCAACTGTGTTTATTTGATAGCAAATGACAATAAGTGTATTCCATAAGTATATAGATAGATAGACCTATGTAGTGTTGGAAATAGTACATAGATAAGTATTGACTATGCAAACGTGATCTTGAGCATGCCGTCTGATGGAGCGGCCCATCAAATCATGTATCAACATACGATTCCACTTTATACAAGAACATATTTCCAGGAACGATATAAAGTTACAATATGTCCCTTCTCGCGACATGATAGTCGACGCACTAACAAAAGCATTACCTCGCGAAACTTTCGACAAACATCAAATCAAGTTTGGTGTTGTATTACCTCCGTCACCGTCAAGTGGAGTGTTGAGGAGATTGACGAGTGACTTGGGTATGCGTACGATCTCACGCCAGAACCTCATATGTTTCTCTGTTAGAACTGTAGCAGAGAGAGTAAGGCTGAACCGTTGTTCACACCTAGAATAACACGCAGTAAGTTATCAATCCTCAATAGCGTATAAACGGAACTATGTTTGTGTACCTAGAATAACACGCAGTAAGTGATCAATCTAGGTACGAGGATCATTGTCCATATATGTGTGTCCTTTTGGACAAAGCAGACGGGGCCATCGCATCCCTGACAATGGTTTGAGGTATCCTTTCACTTTCTCACATTCGTGATATCCCAACATTCTCATATTTCAAAGTCACTTGAATTATTCCTTATATGAAACACTTACAATTAAAAGCGGTTCATGAGCCTCCAATTGTCTCATGGCTCTTGACTATTTATATCAGCAGAAGCTAGAGTTGAATCATCTTTTGATTCTTCGACTCCATATTCGATTACATTGCGCTTAAAACTAGTACACTGCTCAATAAAGTTGTTGCGTCAACACCACCGTCATCTAAAAAGTATCAATAGTGTTAATCAGGATTTTTTAGCTATCAAGGGTGCAGACCTAATGCCAAGATCCTCAATCCTCATTTCTTCTGGCTAGTAGTGATATTTGGCATAGTAGTATGTGATGTTGGTTCAGTTGGTGTGGATGAGAATTGGTTGAGAAAGCTGACAACCCGGGTTGCATCAATATATCCTCACGCTTGAGCCTCATTTCCACGAGATTGCACGTTCGCCAAGTGAGTTTTGATTCTGCCTTTTGAGGAAGGTCTGCATCAAATTCTCATGTTGAATGATGCCAAAGATATTAGATGTCTGTAACTCAAAATAAACAACCGTGGGCGCGTGAGCAGGTGGCACGGTGCAGATCTTCTCTAGATTTTCATTCTCATCAGCTTCTTCATACTGACAAAGTCACATTTGACGGTCATCATACCTCCTCTCTCCTTATCTGTTACATCCTAACTTTATTGTAGCCCAAAATGAAAACCGGAGTGGCTACTAACGGATACCATTTTGCATCTTCTCGCAGTGACATGTCCAAATTTGCTTTTGTGACTGTTAAAATCCTTTTCGTATTGGTCTACTTTATACCCACATGTTCCACGCTAAACTGTTATGGAAACACCTCATTCCTCTTGATCAATCTTTCGATTATCTTCTGTCGGCTTACCGTACCCAGTTCAAACGTTGTAACACGCTGTCGCCTCATCATTTGTGCTATTCTCATACAAATGAAGACGGTATAAGCTTGAATCTGACTTGACACGTCTGACTTGACACGTTGGATTTGGCGTGTGGTAGCAATATGTTGTACCATGGCGTCTGAACGTGCTGAGTTGAAAACGAATTTCCCCGTTGAACGACTTGACAGACTTTAGTACACTCACTTTGGACACTGTCTAGTGTTCAGATTTGAGGCTTCGCCTCGTAGGTATCGCCCATATTACGTCTTTCCTTCATACCTTTCGTTCTCCTCTCCCGCTCCTTTATGCTAGTTCCCTATGTATGGCGTGACGCATACAAGAAGCGGAAGATTGCTTGCCCAACGACATAGTGGTCAAGCGCAGTGAACGTGCGAAGGAACGTGCCCTTCTGTGGTTATGATTGTTGGAGTCAGTGCCTAATCGGTGAGCGCTCCCAAAACAGATGTTGGCATGTGTAACGACCTTTCTGACCTCAGATCTGGTTGGCATTGTTACTTGCCCTGTGATATGCAGCCGTCTGTTCATCAATTGCACGACGGCGGTGCGGATGCTCTAAGAGTTGCTCTGGAGCGTGGTGAGTGGAGGACGGACAAAGTCAAAGTCAAGGGAAGCACGAAGAAAGAGGTGGCGATGGCTTTCTCCGGATACGATTATGTCATTGAAGACATAGACCCGATTATGCCAGCAACTAGGCTCCACAAAAGTCGGAATCACAAGAGTGCAGAGGGGAGACGGTCTGTACCTCCGGCGAACCCAAGGCGAACTAGCTCTATTGTCCTCTTTCCGTGCTCGTCTGTTGGGAGCTGGTAGTCCGCAGGGCCGGGGGTGCTCTCGAGGACGTCGTACTTTGTGAGCAGAGAATGTTGTACGGCTGACCCTTGGTGGGAGAACAAAAGCCCTGCTAGTACCAGGACGAACTGACAGGGGGCGCAATACCGGTGTTGTACACCTTATCGAGGCGTGGCTCCTTGATGCCGGGGACGATGTACGCGTCGAGCAGGGCGCCCACGGCGGTGTAGTCGACGTTGCAAACGACGCGTCGGTCGCAGATTTCGACTACGCCCTTGGGAGTGAGAAACGCCCGTCGTCACCTCGGATTCTTGTGGTTGGATTGCGTGAGACGTGCCTGGTGTTTGGACGAACTCACCAGATGCAGACAGTGATAGCGGGCGCAGGGACGCGTCGACGACAAGAGCGCGGCGTTGGAACATATTCAGTCGCCGCCCAAAATGGCCGTCTCTTCCGGCCTCTCCCTAGCACGCGCATATAGTCTCCTTTTTCAAGAAACTTTGTATGATTTGTAATTCCCATGCTAAATACTTGTGATAAAAAAATCTTATTGAATTCAAACAATATGTTACACTATAAACCACTCTATGAAGCTGCTCTTGATCCAATTGACATCTGCATTTCACGAAGGGTCTTTTTCTCTTCAATCAATGTCAGCACGGCAGTTGGATACATTGCCTGGCACAGGTCAGCAGATAAGACATTTGTGCAGGGAAAACTAACCACTATCTGTAAAGCAGCTTCATAAACAGCCTTGAAGAAGTAACTCCTGAAAGTGGACGGTGGTTCCGATATGTTCGCGGTCAATATCACCAGCTTGGGAAAGGTTGGAAACTGTCAGATAACCACAATTTCACTCTATGACTTCAAGAGGAGAGCACCTGTAAAACAAAGAGGGCAAGGCCCGACTCGATCAACATCACAAGCACCTTTTGACCAAGAGTCCAGCACCCTTCAGTCTTCAAGTTCCATAGAGAGGTACGGTATCTCCTGTGAGATGGTCTATAAATAACACTATTATAAACCAAGCAAAAGTTCAATGTGACTAACCATAGTCTATAACATATTATGGTTGTCGAAAAGACATTCGTGGCAAGTGATAAAGAAGTGGAAGTTTCTGGGCCCCAGAAAAGGGGCCCTCTTGGATTGTTCGATACCAGTAACCCGGGGTTGGTTAAAAGTAATCCAAGATACACAAAAGATGTAACTGATTGTCACATATAGTCAGACAAGGAGACGGAAGAAGAACAGATGACTTTGAATGAACACACAACATGTCCCAAGCAGCGTCACCAATGGACAGATTATCAGCCATCGCTGGCCAAAGCTTATCTCCCACGTTCTCCATAAAATAGTTACATCATTCACAATAAGCTGGATAAAACCATAGGGTACCGATCAGCTCAAACCAAATCCAATAAATCAAGAAGAGCGAGTGATCACAATTAACAAAAACGCCCACTCCGAAATAATCTTGCACGTCTTCTGGCTCAATTCGACGGACACCAGCATTCCATCAGCATTGAACGGAACCTTGACCGTGACAATCCCCGTGTACAAGGCGCCCCTCAACATACCATAAAAAACAGAGACATACAGCATGGCAAGCGCGAAAGTCATGGCCACAGCAACGAACATGACCCACGCCACGCATGTCTTTGTGTCCTTTCGTCTGTCACAATCAGCAACGAGCGAATATTCATGAACAAAAAATTACAAACACGAAGGTGTGCAGGTACATCATGAACAAACCGCTTCCGATGCCTGCAATGCAGTCGATGCAAAAAAAAAAAAAACAGTCATGGATCAGTATAAGAACACTCTCTGTGGCAGCAGATGGAATAGTAGTGCACCACAGAACAAGGCAGACGCCACAAGGCCCGTGATGTCCCAGAGCAGCGTGAGGCCTCCCGCGATGAAATAGAGTCGCTCCGATTCGGATTCTTTGCTTAGCATTCCTGATCAAGTACTTGTTGGAGGTGGGAGAATGTTCAGCACGTCTGGGGTCAATGATAAAACTGTGTCTGGGAGGATTATGAGCTGACCATTATTTATCCTGGTATCGAACTAGGCACAAACTGTGAGAATGGGCCCAGAATAAAAGGAAAGATAATCAGAAATTCTGCTATTTTCGTGGTTCAGGACCACTAAGGGTTTCCAAGGGTAAGTGTTATATGTTAAAACTGTCATTCAGTTCCACACACTGCCACGTTCTGCGACGTTATTTGAAACCGTTGTGTAATTGTTAGTAGATGCTTGGGGGGAAAGCGCTCAGCTGAGAGGACCTTTTGTCCCAACATGGTTAGTCCACTACATCAGCTGATCAGCATCACAATATAAATCTGGCGCCACTTGTCTATCTGTCGTTGCTCACAAAAGGGACACTTAATATCAAACACCGCCTTTCGACTTGTGTAAAAGATTTTTAAGGAACCTGAGGTAGCAGTCTGCTGCTGCCAACGACGAGTGGAGTCTGAGGGTGGTGCGTTCTCCTATTACCTATTGACTCAGGCTTCGAGTTCACTCCAAGTTCCCTCGAGCCCCTCTCAGTTGTTTCTGAAACATCTTGCTTTGCATACAAAAGTCAAAATAGAAGTAAAAGCACCGTGCAGATCAAAGTTGACGGTTTGAACATTTGTTGTGATCAGATTCATTGCAATCAGAATGATGTGAGGTGTATATGGTGAGTGCTTATTCGTTTCCTACCATAACTGTGAGGACGAGTGGGATGTATTTGACATACCAAGCTATACATGGTTCTTGCTAGAGGCAACAGTCATTGCAAAGGATCGTGATGGCTCATGATGAAAAGGGCAAGATCGGGCAGCTGAGTTTGAACTTGCAAAAAAGGAAGCTTTTTTAAAAAACAAAGTACTTACATTGGACAATGTTGGGTCAGTTCATTTGACATACTCAGCTGTGTACGCTTGAAAAGGGCGACCAAGTAGCGAATAAGAAGAATTGTCTTGGGGAAACAGTTGGCGAGGTGCGGCGGCCGGGCCTGATGCGGGCCGGGCCGTGGGCTGACTCAGTTTACAGAACTAAGTAAGAGGTCTTCTAATGCAGCAGCTTATCGCCGCAAGCCTGCCTGTATCCCTGTTGTCGTCTCGACGAGTTTCATCTGGATACCGCTAAACTCCTCCTGCGGCACCTCGAGCGCGCCGCGCGTTCATTCCCCGCTACAATCAGAGCACCACGTACCCAACAAGAAGCCGCACGTCCCTCGCAGCGATAATCTCAACCGCCAGATGTGGTGCAACCATATGCTTTCCGCTCCCAAGCAACAGCAGGAGCTTTTTTCTTCCGTCCCCGTTGCTCTCCCCCTCGCGCGCGCGTGGGCTGCATAGGCTCGACACCCGGTGCACATGCCCTCGTCCAGAACTTCTCAACGCCCCCATGTGGTGCGGCGTACGGCCCAACAAGCGCCCTGTCCCGTGCGATCGTTGCATGCTCCACCGCGTCATGTACCTCCCTCTTCCTCTTCCCGCCCTGCAATCCTCGTCTGGATCCTCCGCACCCGCATTTGCTGCCGCTGTTGCTGACCCACCACACACACGCACAAAGGCCCATCATGATACCTGTGCACAACCCCCACACATATGGCGCGGCCTCTGCCTCGAACCACGTGGACGTATCCAGAGGCAGCAGGGAGTATGTCGACCGCTATTATTTGTACCTCTGCTCTCTGTCTTGCCTTGGCTCTTACCTTGGCCCGCACCCTCCTGCGCCAAAGCCCAAGCCTGAGCAGCTAGAGCCCACAACCCCCCATCATGCACAACCTTTACCCTCCAAACGGGGTCCAAAAGCGTCATTGCCCACTCCACAAGCTCGATACCCGCCCGACCATCGCAGCTTATATCACCGACATTAATCGCGTGCACATAAGCGCCGCCGTGAATGTCAGGCTGGCATGCGTTAGGCATCACAGGAAGGGCGAGGTATAGCCTGCGCCGTCGAGGAGGAGGGTTAGGTATGGTGCAAACTGTGCAATGCGGGCGCTCCGGGCGGCCTAGTTTGAACTTGCAAAAAAGGATTGTTGGACGCCGTTGGGTAAGTCCATTTGACATCCTCAGCTGCGTACGCTTAAAAGGTACGATCAAGGTATCGAATGATAAGAATTATCTTTCCAAAAAGGGGGAAACATTGCATTGACAATCTGCGTTTGCGGCCTTTGGCTATCAGTGTATCAAATCAGTGTATTAAATGAGACTGATAGTTGTATTATTGCACACTTGTTTGAAGGAAGTAATTGATAATGTCTGCTGACAGTTTCAGCCAATGCTTGCTTTCACGGGAGAGCCCCAGGTGGCTGACTTTGTACAGGAACAAGGAGCTTTCTTTGATTAATAGAACTAGTAGAAATGTAAAATTACCCGGGTCAATAGATAGCACCAAGTGTATAATCCAAATATGTAATACATTATAGCTCAGGCTAGTCTAAGAATCTGTTCTTGACATGATTGAAATTTGCACTTCATGAAGAGATTTTTTTTCTTCAATTAATGTCAACACAGCAGTTGTATACATTGCCTAACATATGTCAGCAAAGAAGACATTGTGTGCCAAGAAAGCTCACTGTTATTTGAAAAGTGGATTCATAAATGGCCTTAAAGAAGCAACTGTTGAAAGTAAGAACATTTGTTGGAATGCTATAGATAATCAAAGCTGTCAACTTTATTGAGGTAGAAAAATAGATATCAGATAAATGAAATTTCAATGCCAGAAAGGATAACCACCTGACAGACAAAGAGCCAAAGGCCAGATTCAACTAATATCATAAGCAACTTCTGTCCAAGGGTCCAATGCCCTTTGGTTTTCAAGTTCCATAGAGAGGTGTGATATGTCCTGTAAGAGATGATTCACAAAAGCTCTCATTGAATACAAGAGCTTTGGTAACATACCATAATTTATAACATACTAAGGATGTTGAAAGGAGATTGGTGGTGAGTGAGAGACAAAAAGAAGTTGCCTGGCCCCAAATCACAGCATCTTTCCAATTGAAAGGCTCACTAATAATAACCATCTCAGGATTGGCAAAGAGTAACCCAAGAAATGTGAATGATATAGCTGGTGACAGCATAAGACAAGAGACAGGAAAAGAAAATATGACACACCACATGTTGCAAGGAGTGTTACTAATGGGCCGATTGTCAACCATCGTTGATCAAAGCTTATTACCCATGCTCTCCATACAATAGTTATATCATTAAGAATGAGCTGAATGGAATAGATTTCAGCACAGAGCACTTCAGTCAAGTTTAAGATTTACTATTAGTGAGGAAGCCAGTGTAGAGATGAACTTATATGTCTTCTGGTCCAATTCAACAATGCCATTTAGGTCTTCATTGACATTGAAAGAGATTGGCAGCATAATCATTCCCTCGTATATGCCACCTCTCAACATAGCAAAATAAAGAACAACATAGAGCATGGCGAGAATACGAGTAACAGATATTGCAATGAACATGATCCAGGCCATGCATGTCTTTGTCTTCTTCTGTCTGTATAGGAGTCAGAAAACCACTATAGTTCTTATATTCGAAATACAAACATGAAGGTATGCAGATACATTATGAATAGACCACTTCCAATGCCTGTGTAGCCAATACAAGATCAGTGCAAAGATCATACAATGGTGTAGCTTGAAAACTGTACCACAAAGTAGTGCAGACGCTGCCAAACCAGCAGTGTTCCAAATTAGAATATAGCCTCCAGAAATAAAAGAAACCCGTTCTTCATCATTTAAATTGAACATTGAAGCTAAATGATGCGTGCGTGGCAGTGGCACGGTGTGAAGGAGGCTTTTGAGATGCTCCCATGTGAAAAATTGACCCATTATATTGTTGACCTATGGAAGATTGATAAAAGAGATCCAGAAAAAAGGAATGATATCATCTAGTATGAGATTGCACTGTTGTTATGTCAAGAAACAAGGTAGAGCAAGCTCTTGATAGTTCCAAAGATGGAGTATCAAAAAGCCGAGACATTGCTTCGAATAAGAAGAAGGTACGTACTTTGTCTGCAGTTCTTCGAGGCAACGCCGACCATACAAAGATCATGGTGAAACACTTGTTTGAAGAAAGTGACGAATGTCTTGGTGACAGTTGCTTCTGCCAATGCTTCTGCATCAGATAGCCTGTCAGTGGAGAAATAATATCATTACCTGTTCCTGGTAACCTTCAAATAATTTCATGATTGTCAATTGCGAGACCTGCAGACCATAAGCAAACAGTACTTTTTTGTAAATTTCGCATACTTTTGTAGAGATGTCTCAAGGTGCAGTGCCCTTAATTGGTTCTGTAGTATCATGGCTCAAAAGCAAGGTGGTTCTAGGGGTAAAAGTTAGAAAGAGAACGATACTAGAGAGTTATGTTCAACAAGAGCCTGTGCCAGTAGAGCAGAGATGATCAGTTAGCCAAAGATGCTTGTTGCAAGTGCTTTAGATTAGGCGTTTCTAGTGAAGTTTGATGTCGAACATTCTTGATCAGCTGACTTATTTACGCTGATTATCAATTCAACGTCCTTGTATCAGCCATACAGTTATCTTCCAGCTAAATATAATCATATAGGATCAAAATTCATAGATTCATAGAAGGGCCGCCTTCAACTTTAAACCCCTTTCTGCTCCTTCTCCGGCTTGACTGCAATGTCTCTTCCGAATCGCCGCAAAGTGTCGCGGTCATTCCAAATTCTCGAACCTTTCGCTCGTTACCTTCCCAACATGTCCCTCCACATCCGGCGTACATCTCTCAGCATTCTCTTCAAAGCATGTCCAACCTCATATGTAATTACGATACTGCCGGAAGAGTCACGTAATCGAGCTAGTAGGAGTGCGGAGTGACTGGAGTAGAGAAGCCAGTCCTTCCTTCGCCGGAGGTACATATTACGCGAGAAGAACCCGGACTATGGGTTAGCGTTGAAGCCCACTTCTTCTTTTGCATCTGGTGACTCGTTTTGATTGAGGATGTGTAGGGCTAAAGGGACTATTTGAGAGGATTGAGGAATGGGGAAATCTCGATGTCTTCTGTAGTATCTCGAACGTCGCACAGAGCAAACAGCCGATTCCATCAAAAAAGCTTCACAGCCATCGATCGCTTATCAATGATGCACGTGACTCTACAATCGCGTGACGTGTTACTACTTATATCTCCTCCCCCCTCTTCCCCGCTCCTCGCCGCACATCGAATGGTCCCTGCTCCCCTTTTCACACGGAATGCCAGCACTCATCTTGGTACCCGCCCAGTCACAACCAAACTTCTCTACGCTCTTCTTTCCCTTGGCTCGCACCTCCTCCGTGGCGCACACCATGATTACAGCACGAGCAATCTGCTCAGCAAGCGGGCAGATGAGCCGCACAGTGGGGCACACACCAAAGCTCGTGCGGTGCTCATACCTGTGCTCGTCCTTCTATCAGGTCTCTTTGCCGGGCTGACGTTGGGCTATATGAGTCTTGACGAGACTCAGCTTAGTGTTTTGAGTATCAGTGGCACACCGTGGGTTTCTTTATCCTTCCCTCTATCCCTTGCTACCCAGGAAAGCTCTTGGCTGACATGAACACAGTAAACAACGCGAATATGCAAACAAAATAATGCCAATACGCAAAAACGGGCACCTCCTCCTTGTCACCCTCCTTCTCGCAAACATGATTGTGAACGAGACGCTCCCCGTCGTCTCGGAACCCGTGCTCGGAGGAGGACTACAGGGAGTGGTGGTCAGCACCGTGCTTATCATTATGTGAGTCTATTTCGATCTCTCTATCTTAACTTATCTCCGTGAGGAATGCGTGACTCCGGTTCTTATCTTCTCTTTCTTTATTGATCTCTTTCTTCCCTTTCTTCATTCCTGGGGCCGTGAAAAATGTATTATCTCGTGTCTTCAATTTTCTCCAACCTTTTCTGTGTTGGGCGCTAAGCTTCCTTTGGACGTGACGTCACGCGTACTTATACTAACACTCGATCGTGTCTTACTTCGCATTGACAAGCGCCCACCGTCCTTGGCATCTTGGCCCTTGGCTCTTGAAAGTCTCGCATAAATGCCTCACACTCCCTTCGCTCCCGACTGAATGGAATCGAATTAATAACTCAAACACGTCTTCTAGCTTCGCAGAAATCATTCCACAATCCATCTTCACCCGACATGGTCTCTATCTGGGTGCAAAAATGGCTACGCTCACAAAATGCCTTATCATTGTCTTGGTTCGTCTCCTTCAATTAACTTCTTCCGGCTTACTAACTAACATTCACCATCCGTCCGGTCCAGGGTATTATTGCATGGCCTGTTGCAAAACTTTTGGAATGGGTCCTGGGTCCCCACCACGGGATCATCTACCGCCGTGCGGAGCTCAAGGAGCTCATTGCGCTGCATTCTTCGAGTTCTCCGCATGGTGGGGACTTGAAGATTGATACTGTCACGATTATTGGAGCTACATTGGATTTGCAGGAGAAGGTTGTTAAGCAGGTTCGTTTCTTCCCTTTCTTCTATGTTTATTGACTGGATTACTAAAACCAAATTGCCGGGCCTTTGAAGGCAATGACGCCCATTGAAGACGTGTTCATGCTCTCTATCGACTCTAAATTAGATTTTGACCTTTTGAAGAAGATCGTGCATACGGGTCACAGTCGCGTGCCAGTTTACGAGGAGATCGAGGTGCCGGTCTCGACGCCAAGCGGGGCCGTGGCTGTGTCGGAACGCATGCAGAAGGTGAAGAAGATTCTTGGGATTTTGTTGGTCAAGCAGTGTGTGATGCTTGATCCGAAAGGTGCGCTTTGATGACTCGCATTCCATAAGGTCTTATTCATAAGTCACTTTTTGTGCAGACGGGACGCCACTGCGCAAAATTCCCCTGAACAAGGTCCCCTTCGTCCCGAATAATGAGCCGCTTCTGGGGATTCTTGATAAGTTCCAGGAGGGTAGAAGTCATATGGCTATCGTGAGCAGGTTCAGTGTTGAAAAGGCAAGCCCTGCTCTCCGTTAAATTCAACGTCTGGGTCCAGGTGACAAAGATCTGCTTTCTGATCGGCAGGCTATGAGCGTCAAGAAGGCAGCGAAGCGCAGTCTGACACAACGTTTACGTATGCGCGTTGGGATGGGCGACTCAGACTCGAGCGACTCAGAGAATGAGAAGGAGAAAGATATTGAAAGCAGCGGAAATGGGAAATCGAGTGGTGTCAAAGCGGCTGAGGCGGAAGAGGATACATTGCGCGAGGATAGAGTTTTGGAGAAGGACTTTGGGACGCTGGGTCAGACGGTAAGCATACCGAGGACAAGGAGAAGTAGAAATGGTCGTGCGCAAAGAGAGAAGGAAAAGTTTAAAGAGGTGAAGGAAGGGGATGATGATGATGAGAGTGAGAAGTTTGAGAAGGAGAATGATATGGTGGTGTTGGAGGAGCCGAAGAAGACGCCTAGGTCGTCGTTCCAGTTGCCGAGGGCGGCGGCGAGTATGGCGTCAATGTCGGGGTTGGAGCAGAGTATGCCTGCTGATGCTGTGCTTGGGAAGGAAGGTGCTGATGAGGTGGGTGTTTCTCAATTTAAATGCGAGGTTCTGATGATGATGAATTTTTTGTCTAGTTTTTGAAGAACTTTGATCCTGCTGTTATGCCGCTTGGAATTATCACACTAGAAGACGTTTTGGAAGGTACATGTTTTCTCTTCGGTCACATAATCTCTACGGCTAACGACGGCGTGCTTGCCTGAATAGAACTCATTGGAGAGGAAATTTATGATGAATTCGACCCCCAAGGCGCCCGTGGAGATCCTTACCAGGTTCCTCCCAAGATCGAACCTGCGCCCCCCGTTTACGAACCTGAGCCTGTGCACGTGGCCCCCAATGCAAAGCCAGCTACTTTGGCACCTCTGCATATGCCTATGGCCTTGAAGAGTCTCAGCAGCCTTGGCTTCCTCCGGTCCAGAAGCGCCCCACCTGTTCCGAGAGATCAGGAAGGTGACGATAAGGACAAGGACAAAGAAAAGGAGAAGGAGAAAGTTCCCCCGTCGCCCGCTCCATCTGAGATGCCTGTGATATCCGTGCAAGGGGACCAGTTGCAACGCCCCGCTCTTGCTCCAGCTCTTTCAGTTCATACCGCTCCTGTGCTGGAGGTGAGTAAGGCAGCCGGTAATCCGGCGGTTGGTATGCCTGTACCGGCTAATTTGCCTTTGGAGGCTGTGTTGTTTGACCGTAAGAGGCGGATGGGCACGTCGAGTGGGGTGTCGTCCACAGCGAGCTCAGGTATCGGTGCTGGGGGGACTGGGACGGATGCGATGCTGGTACAGAGTACGAGGGGTCTTGTGCACAAGGGGACGAGGTTTAAGAGTACACCGATTGTTGTGGGGGAGTCTGTGGATTCGGAGATGAAGGAAGAGAAACAGAAGGGGAGGGAGGGGGAGGGGGAGCAGAAGGAGATGTGAAGAGCTGAGTTTTTTCTCTCTTCTTGTGATTTGTGAGATTTCCTGTCGCGTAACGTCAGATCGTGGATCATCATTGTTGTTTTGGAGTTGCTTTCGATGTTTCGTTATGTAGGATAATGTCGAGATCGTAGTTCTTGTGATACCTGATCTTGCAATGGAACGTCAAGTCGAATGCATACTAGAAATGATCGCTTTTTTTCCCCTCCTCTGCAGGACGACGGGAATTTGAACGAGTTAGATATGTACTACATACTCTGAGAATGCAGATGTTCTATGTACTGTATCACATGTTAAACCCTTTAATACATCAATTTACTACTGTCAATGACAGACGTATCTTGGAGTACTTAAATGGCATTGATAGTGCCAGAAATTCTCATCATTTGTGGTCAACAATTTCACTCAAGTGGGGCCTCAAATCTGCAATATTTTGGACTAAGATTCAATCTGAGGCCTCTCATATCCATCAACTTGGGACTTACAATTTGCACAATTTGCTCCTCAAATTAGCTATAGCCTTTTTAGGAGCTTCCTAGGGCTTATTTCAGTTTAAAATTTGACCTTGAGTTGTGCAAATATTTCAATGTGTATATATGTATTGAATAGATCTTGGTCATGTTGTGCTTGCAATGGCCTATACAAGCAGGTTACCAGGCCATACTGTCAGTTTATTATATCATCTGTCTGTAAATACAGCAGTCTTGATATAAAACACACTGTGACTGCAGCATCATGTGAGATGTACCAAACATCAACCAAATATCCTGCATTACAAAAATGACAGTACCAGGTATACCCTATAGCCTGATACACCTGGGCTACCTGGGTATACCTGGGTCACCATCCAGAAGATAGAGAGGGCAAGGTGTGGGGAGTTGCCCTGGGTTAATTCGGGCAAAGACAAGACGCCGTCACCCTTCACACTCGTCACACAGTGGCCACATCTTTGTCCTTTATTTCGCATTGTCTAAATTTCTCATTTATACCTGCGGGCAGCGGCTGAGTTTCGACCTCGTCGTCTCACACTGCGCTCGCAGGTAAGTACTTACAGACTACCTTTTCCCTCGTCGTCTCACACTGCGCTCGCAGCCGTCCATTTAGATTAGTCTCACTACGTCACGCGTCGTTTTCGAGATCGCTATCTAATCTAATCTTATCAAACCTGCACAAAGTGCATGCCAGTGAGAAATGCATTGTTACCTTCCCCTCCTCCCGTGTCACCCGACGCCGTGTCGCTCTCCATCGAGGAAGTTGCGGAAATTCGCAACTCACATGCTCAGCTTCTCAATCTGATGAATCAGCTTCTGGAAAGGGCCAACACGGTGCCTCTCGCAACAGCTTCCTCCGCCGCCATCCCAGTCACGACTTCCGTTCCCCAGCCTGTGGGGACATTTGTCCCCCCAATCGCAGCAGTAGGGATAAACGGTGTGTCCCCTGCTATTCCCCTCTCTCTAAGAGCCTGATTCCCCGATGCTGAGGTGGCAGTACTAGCGGCAATCATCACCCATGAGTTTAAGGCTGCAGACCTGCACAAACTGGACCCTACCAACCGGGACCATGAAACTGCATACACATTTAACAGCTTGGCAAACCAGGTCGAGGTCAGCCATCATGTGGCCAAGGACTACAAAACCCCCTTCTCTGTCCTCATCCCCCTTCAATCATATTTTTGCATTTTTGTGTTTCACGTCAATGATGCACCAGCCACTGACTCTTTCTGGGCTTATACAGAACAACTTCTAGAACTAGTGGCAGAATATGAGTGGTCAGCCATGTATGCTTACTACTCAGTCTTCTTTAACTGTTGTCGCATGGAAATGGCTGCAGGAGACTACTCGCAGTGGGGACATCATGACAGTGACTTGCTCTCCAAGCATGTGTATGTGCACCACAAAGCTACCAAGCCAAAACAGTCAAGAGCCTCATCAGCAAACCAAACCCCAACAAACCCCACCAAGCTATGCTGGAAGTTCAATAATGGCAGGTGCACATCCAACCACTGCCCTTGGGGCCTGCCATATTCATGTTTGACTTGTGGCAAGCCCAATTATGGCAAAGCCCAGCACAAAGACTAGCTGCCAAGTCAGGCAAGTCACCACATTGCCAATCTAACTCACCTGGACCTCTTTTCAGGTGCTGCCTCATTGTCATTTGGTTTTACATATTTGGACCCCCTCAATACTTCTCTTCTCATCCTGCCACCTCATCCCAATACCAACCCTCAAGTGAATGAACCCTCTGCAGCCACTTTGACACTGCCTAGGGTATCCTCAACATTGAATGTGGTGGCATGGGTGCATTACTTATGCAAATACCCTAATCAGTCTCTTGTATCTACCTTAATGCATATCATACATTTTAGTGCAAATCTTGGCTTCACAAGCAATTGTGATTTAAGGCTATGTTGCTCCAACTTGAAATTTGCACTGTCCAATTTTTCAGTTATCTCATCCATCTCTGCCAAAATCAATGCCCAGCTTGCCAATGGCTGAACTCACAGTTTGTTTCCCTCACCTCCATTCAAGAACTTCTGCACATTGCCTATTGAGGAACTCAAAAAAGATACACTGCATACATTACCTCTCTTGGCTAGCAGGGCACTCCATGAACAATGAAATCCCCAACTTAGAGGCCACCATTGCATACAACATGTTTGAGCAGGCTATTCAAGACCTCATCGCATTGGGGCCAGGTTCTCTCATGCTTAAACTTGACCTCAAATCCGCATTTTGACACATCTCCATTCACCCATCCAACTGGCCCCTTTTGGGCTTTGAGTGGCTGAAACAGCTCTATCACAATACAGTACTTGCATTTGGTGCCTGCTCAGTGCTATATATATTTGATCTCTTTGTAGAAGCTTTGCACTGAATTTTCCAGTGCAATATCCCAGCCAAGGTATGCTATTACCTCAACAATTTCCTAATCATCTTTCCTCATGTTACTCCTCCACCACTTGTTGACAAATCACTCGTGTGGGCCCTAGAGCTGGGGGCTCAACTCGGATTGACTTTCCAGCCATCTAAGATTGTGGGTCCAGGCACAACAGTCAAGTTCCTTGGGCTGGAACTCAATTTGATCACAATGGAGGCCTGGCTTCCTGCTGATAAGCTGGCCTATCTACACAATCTTACTTCATTATAGACCTGCCACTTATAATGCACATGCTGCAAGCTCAACAAACTAACAGGCTTCCTTCAGTTCACTCACATCACAGGTCATTCCAGCAGCCCACACCTTCATTTGTAGCCTGTACAACTTTGCCTCTAAGTTCCCATCATCACCACTTGCTTCCTGACACATTCCTTGCTCAGCTCACCTCAACATCAAGTAGTGGCACCACATCACACTGATGTGGAATGGCATATGGCTACTATCCCCATTGTGTTGCACATTCAATGTTTACATGAATGCCAGCAGTGCCAAGGGCCTTGGGAGGCACCTAGGTCATGACTGGTTTGTTGCACACTGCCCATGGTGACTCAGGAAAGAGCATATCCAGGTCAAGGAAATGTTTGCAGTAGTATATGCTATCCTGTGCTGGGGCACCTCTTTCACAGGCTGTCACATTGTTTTCCACATTGACAATGATGCAGTCTATAACACAATTTGTAGCAAAACAATCAGGTCTGTAGCTACCATGAAATTTATTCACCATCTGGTCACTCTAGCTTGCTGCCTCAGTTTCTCCTTTTCTTCTGAGTGGCTCTCTTCTTCCCAAAATTCAATTGCTGATGCTGCCTCACATTTTTCTTTTACACACATGTTTCTGATCACTCTGTGGATCAACCAGAAACCAAGCTTGAAGCACCTCCAGCTTAGTAGTATTAGCAGAATTGCCACCACCCTCAAGCTGTTGCTTTTTATCTTTGGCATGGCCTTGCTATTAATGCTGATGCAAAATGTAATATTATTGGTAGATAATGTTGTTTTAATAATGATTAAGTCCAACTGCTCTTTTCAACAATACTACTTTACAATTTTGTGGAGCTTTTTAGTTACACTTAATTGCACACTTTAAAAGTAGCAGAATATAGATTTTATTGTTTAAATTAAAGTAAAACTAAGTTCACTTCAAAATTGGGTCAAATGGTCTATTAATACCAAAAACCTGAAGTAATCAAAAGCCTCTAAGCCTAAGTAGTCTGCTCACTGGGAACACCATGCTGTGGCAATCAGATTGCTTGCCTGGCCCTTCCTAAACTATCTCTCTTTTATACCCTTGTTTCTATGCATGGACCATTGTTGAGTTTGCATGTTTTCTTTGTTCTGGTTTGTAAGTGATTGCATCTTTGTGAAACTATGCTTTGTTCTTATGGTTTCACCTGATTTCATGTTGATTTCTGCTCCTTCTGTTTATTCCTGCTCTATTATTCTTTCTTCTTTCTTCCTCAGACCTTTGTCCTCTTTCTGTTCCTCTCTTTCCAGCCCTCTTTGCCTCCATTCCATGTGTGGTCAGGCCAGAGCTTTGAGGAAAGACAGAGGAGCACATATGTGTAGTTCTGGCTTTAGCAGTAGTGGCTGCTTGACAGTTTGATGCATTGATCTGGGTCATGATCTGCAATCAATGATCTTCAATCATGATCAAGTGATCCTGGGTCAACATTACTGTTTTGTTGGTTAACCCCAACCAGATCCTTGTTTCCCACAATCCTTTAGCTGGCATTGGGTGCCCACAATTGTGACTTTTGGCTATGGTACTGAGGTATGTAGCTTACAGTTTTCAGCTTTTTCATGTTTTGCTTACAGTTTTCAGCTTTTCCATGTTTTGCTTACAGTTTTCAGCTTTATGCATGTATTATAAATATCTTTAATATTATTTATTTCACAGTTTGGTTTGGAGCAAGACTCACTCCATGTCAATGCTCATTGAACCTATTCTATGGGACAGTGTCAATACCTTCTACACATTCAACTCCACAACCTCTACAACCCAGATGGGTCTATTTTGCCTACTTCAGAGCCTGCCATCCTCTCATGGGTTGCAAGCCTCAGTGGCAAAGTCCAGCCCAAAACAATCAAAGCCTACCTCTCTGTGGTATGCTTCCTCCACATTGATGCTAATGTCTTCTTGGCTGCCACAAAGTCCCCCCTTGTGCAATGACTTATATAAGGCATCAAGCAGTACTATGGTGAGCAGAACTATTGTTCGGTCCAACCAATTATGCTTCCCATCCTCACTGCTCTCCTCAATCAGCTCTGCCCAGGTGTCACTCCCAGCCACATGGCCATCTATGCAGCAAGTTGCCTTGCATACTCCAGTCTCCTGCACAGCAGCAAATTCATGGTGGGCAAGGGAGGCAAGTATTCACTCAGTCTTAACCTCTCCCAGCAATCCATCCAGTTTATACCAAACTTTGCTAATGCCACTCATGTTCACTTCACCACCCTATCTGCATCTAAGACTGACCCATTTTGCAAAGAGGTTACAATTACTGTGGCTGCAGCACCTGGTCGCCTCACTTGTCCAGTTGCTGTACTCAGACATTTGTTTGCAGAGCTCTCTTGCAACAGCAATATACTACTCTTCAAACAACCTGACAGCATGGCTCTATTATACTTATATTTTGTAACATCTATCTGCAATGCTCTGTCCTCTGCTGGCTTTGACCCAACTCGCTATGCAGGCCACAGCTTCAGATGAGGTGTAGCTTCAGCAGCTGCAGCAGCAGGGTATTCTAATTATGAGATCCAACTCTTCAGATGCTAGCATAGCAATTCTTATAAACTCTACATCAAAAATGACTTTTCTTGTATTTTGTGCCTCTCTTCCCTCCTCCATATGGCCTTCAATCATCTTGTCCCTTCTGAATCTCTGGCTCTGCAGAACTATACTACTCTAGCTTGAGTTTTTGGCCCCCCCCTTCCTCAGGAGCAGGTCTCCAATATTCAAGAACTTTCCTAGGGCTCAAGAAATACCATTGATTTCTTTCCACAAACATGCTAAAAACCTTTTATTAATCTATTTCATTAAGTCTAACTATATTTATCCCTACTTACTACTCTCATCCACTTCTTATTTAGAGCTCTGAATTAACTTTGCTAGCTAATAAATAGTGAAAATAAGGTCACATGATCAGTTTGCTCCAGCAGTGGCTGACTAATAAGGTCACATGATCAATGTCACTTCTTAGCTAGGGAAGGGTAGGTAGTGGCAGGACTTTGAGATTGTTTTCTCATTGTTAGATAGCTTGGTTGGCCCATCATGCATCAGTGATCTGTGATGGTGGCAGTGGCTTGGCACAGCCACCAGCACAGAGCCTCCTTAGTTACTGACAGCTTGGTTGCCATTAGTAATGGTTATCAAGCCAGCACTGCTGCTTGCTTTAACCATTACTGATTTCTGATGCACTATCAGCTACTGTTGAGAGTTGTTAATTCTCAATGCTGCTGGTGCTGAGGTTGTTTGTATGAGTGTGTGAGTTGACACTTTTTCTTACCATGTCTATGTGTTTCAATGCTTCTTCCTTGCCTACAATTTTTAGCAGGATTTTATCTTTTTATGGTAAGCAAAATAATAATAGTTTTTATATTATGTATTTTGTCTGTCTTGTTATTGAAACAGGCATATCACTATGCTCAAAGCTAGACATTGGCAACTACAACTTAAATGGGCTCAAGAGCATTAAAACTGGATGGCAGAGGACTGGAAAAGAGTATTGTGAACAGATGAGACAAAGATTAATAGAATTGAGTCAAATAAGAAGCAGTATGTATGAAAGCTACAAGGAGAAGGCAATTTAAACTAAACTACTATATTTACTATGAAACCTGGAGGAAAAAATGATATCATGGTATATACTGCTGGCACCAGAAGATATTTCTACTGGAAAAAGCATAAAAAAAAGCTGTTATGCTATTTCCATACAAACAAAGGAAAGTGCCTTTTTCTATTAGAAAATAGCACAATGGAAATAGCATAACAGCTTTCTTTTATGCTTTTTCCAGTGGAAATATCTTCTAGTGCCAGCAGTAATAGGGCTGTATGAGTTGAAATGGGATAGGAAAGCTGGTAGAGGTGGCAGGGATCATAAATGCAGAGCAGTACTGTAAAATTTCAGATGATGAAGCATAGGTGAGCTTTGAGAAGTTGGGGATGGAGGAGCCTGCTACTTTCACTAGGACAATGACTCAAAACAGAACTCCAAGAGAGCTAACAAGTAGTTTGAAGACAACAACTTTGATGTTCTCTGGTGGCTAGCCCAATTCCCTGATTTTACCTCTATTGAACACCTCTGGGAGTACTTCAAGGAGCAGCTTAAGCAGTATAAAACACCTTGTAGTGTGCATGAATTGTGAGATAGAGTTGCAAAGGAGTGGATTGGAATACCACCAGAGGCATGCCAAAGAATAATAAAAAGCATGCCTAGAAGGATTCAAGCAGCTATCAAGGCAAATGAACACTGCTAGTAGCTAACTGGTTTCCTTTGAAAAAAGTAATTAAAAAACCTTTCACCTAATTTTCAAACAATGTTTCTCTGGAAAATATGTAAACAATTTCTTTTGAAAATTTTTAGAAAATTAGATTGTTATTTTCTAGCTGTATTCAAAGTAAGAAAAATACCATCTTTCAAATCTTTTTCTAGGAGAAACATTATAGAAAACTTGATAATCCTGACTTTGAAGTTTCTTCAAATATTTTTCCTTGAAAACAAAGATAGAAAACTTAAAAGTGTTCTTTTCCTAGAAAAATATTCCCTTTTTTATTTAGAAATAGCCAAGAAAACCTAAGACCCATTTTATACAGAAACTTGTAAAGAAAAAAATTTGAGTTCATAAACAAAGAAACACAGGTCAACTTAACAAGCAAGTAGCTCAAGGAGTCAATTAGAGAGTGTCTGTACAGTTAATTAGAGAGTCCCTATAGTGTACAGTGAATTAAAGAGTCTCTGTATATGTAAGGAGGACTTTTGGAGGTTGTGGCTAAGTTACACAACTAGCAGAGAGAGATCCAAAAAGAACAAGTCTAAGGACTCTGACTGCTAGGTTGGCAAATCAATATAGAATGCGACAACACCTGGGAATTTGATGAGTGATCTACTGATGATTGTAAAGTTGCAAGTTTTGTGGGGGTGGCTGACTAAAAATTAGTCATGCTTAGATAAATTATTACCTAACAAGCTGGGTTCAAAAGGGAGCCAGCTGACTTTCAAATTTAAAACTGAGTGACATTTTTGTGCCCATGGTTGTTGCCACACTACAAAGCAAGTACTCCCACTAATAAACTCTGAATTTTGCATAGATATTTCATCCTGTAAGTGATTTTGAACCTCTGTTGAATTTAGTTAGTCACTTTCAAAGTTGTGGCCACACTCCAAAGTGAGTACTTCTACTGATATCTTATCCTGTAAGTAATTTTTAACCTTGACTGACTGATTGATGTTGATTTTAATTACTTTCAAAGTTGTTGCCACACTACAAATTAAGTACTTCTACTGATTGATTGATATTAACACACATTGAATTGAGCATAGATATCTTATTCTGTAAGTAATTTTGAACCTTTACTATTTGGTTGATATTGACTTTAGTCACTTTCAAAGTTGTTGCTACACTACACAGTGATTATTTTTACTGTTTGATTGATATAGATATCTCATCATGTAAGCGATTTTAAATGTATTTAAATGCTCAAAACTTAATAATTCAGGCAATCTTCAACTACTCCTTCTGAACCAAGTACTCCTGAAAGTCAAAGGAATCAAAGAAGGCTTGAGCAGCTACAAATGACTAATCCTGATGGTTTTTGTGCTAGAAGTAATAGATATTCTGATCAAATCAATGTACCACCACTTCATATTGAACCTGGATCTGGGGCTATAAGATCTGGGGATGTTAACCAAACTGCTTCTAGCTCTTCAGAAAAACTCATTAGGCAGCCTGCAGCTGCTGATGATCCATTTTCTATATCTGAAATAGTGCTACCTTTACCTGCTCCTATAGTCAATCAGCCTATTGCAGCTCAATCTACTGTGGCTATTCCTGTTACTCATTTACCTGAAGGATGGGATGCTTCTTTACAAAATTCTATACCTAGAATAGGTGATGGAAACTCTAATGGCCTTGCATTATATCCTATGAAATATCTCAACTCTTTGATTGCCAGTGGATTGCCTTTGGCCAAATTAGCTTCAAAAGTTGGTGTTTCTATTATGCTGCTCAGAAATCTGGATCCAACTAAAGGACTTTGCAATGGAACAAGAATGGTTGTCACTGAAATCAGGTCCAGAGTCTTGAAGTGTCACCTCATTAGTGGAGATGCCAAGTTTGCAGGTTCTACAATTTTGATTCTAAGAATCAATCTGGATGCTTCTGAAGAGGATTTGCCTATACCTTTATGCAGAAGACAATTTCCAGTCTGATTAGCCTTTGCTATGACCATCAACAAATCTCAAGGACAATCAGTCAAACAGATTGGATTGGATCTTAGATCACCTGTCTTCTCACATGGACAACTTTATGTGGCTCTTTCCAGATGCACATCAGAAAACAGAATCAAAGTGATTTTGTTGCCAGAAAATACAGCTTGGAATACTTGCAATATTGTATATCAAGAGATCTTGAATGGTTTACAGTTGTAAATAGAATTACTTACATAGTTGTTATTTTTAACATTGTAAATTGTGT
>JAGGAP010000473.1:0-23031 GCA_017657235.1 Termitomyces sp. T73sscA
TGACTCCAGACTCCAGATTCCAGATTCAAATCATTTGTATTAGCTACATACAATATACGCCGTCTGCAATATGCTGCGACAAGCTTCTCTATTCGTCTTACAGACACAAGTAGTCCATCATACAGCTGCCTCAAAAAGGAGAAATATGTATAGTCATCGAATTATGAGAAATAAATACTTCTTGTTCTTAACATCTTGCAGTACTCAGTATTAGTGAGTTCTTTTTCCCAAGGACTTACAACAGCTATAAATTAATCCAAGCGGTAGAGTCATCTGACAAGATACCTGTCTTTTAAAGTTTGTTACACCACGATGCATTGATGATAGTGCCAATACACCAAGCAGAATTACAACATCGTGAAAGTATACATTGTCCATAAGGACACGGCTCTTCTTTTTGCATTCACAAATTGTTCCGTCTGCTATCAATGCTTGATGCTTGATGAACCGTGCATATAAGTATGCCAGATTGTGTAAGATAGTTCACCGTAGAAAGTCTTGATGCCGTCCCCAACCATACAACTCCCTGCCGATGGACGAGTCTCTGACCTAGTCGCACTTATCATCAGTTCAGCAGATATTATTGGATCTCATTACTTGGAATCTTCGCTCCCGACGGTCCCCTCTTTGAACAGCCTGGATCCTCATCCCTTGGACTCAGCCGTTTTATCGCGTAGCATGAGAGATGCGATTCAGTTGCTTGAAGGTGCATGTGCGCAATTGTGCTCGACCCTCGCACGGCCGAGTCACACCATACTCAATGTACGTAAACGTCTTACGGTCTCAAATCTTCAGGTTCTTTGGTTCACACGTCATAACAGAGAGCTATGCAGGTACCACCAGATATTTTCTGCAAAGGTTCATGCTTTACCCATCGCGTAGTACCACGAATCTGCTTGTTTGAGAATCATCATCACTTTTAAGATACCGGATATCCTCCAGAAGCATTCATTGGGGATGCATGTCAAGGAAATAGGAGAAAGAGCAGGTGTAAATTATGGAAAACTCAGCCGGATTATGCGCCTACTAGCCACTAAGCATATTTTCCAAGAAGGTAATGAACACTTGGGAAAAAGGCCTTTCAACCGGTTTACGTATAAATTGATTTTTTTGTTTTACAGTCGCCACGGATCGCTTCGCCAACAACCGTTTAAGCCTCCAGCTTCTCTCTTCGAACCCCCTGACGAAATACTTATCTTTTTAGTAAGCATCTGCTTCCTTGACTTTTAACATCGTTATTTCAGATTCACTCGACAATACAGCACTGGGGAACTTAACGATGCAACATCAAAGCTCGTGGAAGTTTTGGCTGATCAAGACTGGGGAAATTCACAAGCAGTTGAGAGATCCCCGTGGAACAAGTTGACGGGATACAAAGACACTATCTTTCAGTACTGGGTATGTTGTATGTGACGCCCACTCTCAGATACTGACGCCGGCATTAGGAATCTCCAGAGGGAGCCGAAGCTGGAACAAACTTTGGGCTTGGAATGGGGGGCTGGAACGATGCTGTACAGAGTGCAGCAGTCCTTGTAGGTATGCTCTCTGAGATCTATTTCTGTGAGTGTAGCTCTCAACAAGGGTAGACTTTCCTTGGAAAATGTATCCTTGTGGAACAACTGTGAATGATGTCGGCGGAGGTGTTGGCCTCATGGCCATGGAACTGATCAAAGCCTTTCCGAACCTTCAGTTAAAGCTTCAAGATTTACCTGATCGTATTCTTCAGGCAGAAACGGAAGTTTGGCCGAGGTATTTGCCTTCTGCAATCGCTGAAAACCGGATCGAGTTCAAGTCTATGGATTTTTTTATTGATTCGCCAATTCCAGGATGTGATGTATACTACGTCAGTATATTCACCACATATCTTGGTCTCTCTAACGCAATAAATCTTAGCTGAAGAACGTCATGTATGGACTTGACTCTTCTTGAAATGTAATCTCAGAAATCATCACAATCTCTATAGGCACGATTGGCCAGACGAAACTTGTGTTCAAATACTCCGTAATATACGTGCAGTCCTGAAGCCTGGTGCTCGTGTCCTTATTCGTATGTGGTTCCTTCAAAGAGCTCTGAGCATACCTTGCTGCTAAAATCATTAATGGGTTTATTATACCAGACGAATACGTCCTCCAGCATGTGAATCGCATGAACACATCCGATTATGCGTTTACCGAGGCGCCAGCTCCGCTGCTTCCTAACTACGGAGTGGGACAGATCAGAAAGTACAACATAGATTTGGGTGTGATGGTATTTCAAAATGGCAAACAGCGCACACTGGGGGATTTCATTGAGATCTGCAACAAGGCCAATCTTCAGTTCGTCAAGCTTTGGCATGTTGGTGAGATGGGTGTGGTTGAATTTGAACGCGCACTGGAGGCCTAGATATCATACCTAAAATTGAAGTCGCACTGTTTTGGTTGTATCTTTTCTGGTATTGCCTTTGTCTGGTGTGCTCCATCCGCAGACGCAAACCTAGAAGTCATTGTCTGGTGGTCGTCGCACTCGCAAATCACATATCGTCACCGTGACTGTAATGTCAATCCTCGCCTCCGATGTATTGTTTGGCTCGTCGCGAGGTTGAAGCGCTGGGAAAGATTGGAGGATACATCCGGTCCTACTCTGCAAAGGTGTTGATCTCTGATATGTCCTTGTGTATGCTTGCATGGGAATTTCTAACCAGCTTTTAAAAACAAATCGTCATAAACCCCACACTTCACCGTCATCGGCATAAGACCAAACACAATCCTGAAATAAGATCATATAGAGGACTAGTATACATGTATAGAACAGTTAAAGTATAGGTTCAAAGATCTAATGGTCGCAGAACAGGAAGGTTTTTATCAGTCTACCGCTGTCGCAACTGCACCATAACTCTCATCCTCCCCAGCGCCTACCAGCACGTCTTTTCTTCTCCACCTTCTTCTCTGCTGCGGAACTGGATCTCCCGGACTTCGAGCTTTCCACTTTGTCGTCCTGGCGGGCTCGGCCTCAAGCTTTGTACGTCGGAATTCTTGATTGATAGACGCGTGGGGATCAAAAAAGCTCTTGATTGAAGTATCGCTAGCCAGAGATGAGGAGAATGACGTCTCCTCAATTTGTATACGTGGGACGCAGTTCCTCGCCTCGTTTCTCTAGCGTTTCGCCATTATCTTCGCTCATTTGCGGTCCAGACGCCGCGCACGGATGGCAGCGGGGGATTCGTCGGCAGGCTGCGTGCCCTCAGATGATGTCGGAGAGGGAATGACAATAGTGGGTGGTGTACAAGGCGGGGTACGGGGGGGGATGGAACGAATGGGGTGGATTGGTGGTCCTCTTCCATCACGGGCGTATGTCGTAGTTGGAGTTGCGCGTGGACCGCCGAGAGTGAAGTATCGTGCCGGGGTGTGTGTCAAGTAGGCATATTGATGCGAAATGTGGAGTTTTGTTATTAATTAAAGTAGCCCAACTGTAGTTGAACTAGACTTTCTGTGTAATTTTCAAAAACTCTTATTTCACTAAAGTTATGGTGGGCTTAAGTACACGCACCACACTTTGTAAAACGACGAGAATATAATTTTATTGATTTAAACTCAGGGTTTACACTTTGAGAAGGCTCAAATCAAATTAAATTGTAAGCCTGAGGAGTTAATACTACTGCGTTGGCCTAAGACGTCTGCTCCCTGGGGACTCCAAGCTGTGGCACAATGATTGCTTGCCTCACTCCCCAAAATTTCCCTACCTTTTATATCATTTCTCCTGTGCACAGACCAGCATATTTGACGCATCATTGCCATGTTCCAATGCATACCCAAAGTGCCAACTTGGCATGTCCAGGCCTTGCCAAAGAAATGGTTTAGCCCTTCTCTGGCTAAACATATTCCTCCAGTCTCATCCCAGTTGTCCTTTCCTTTCTTCTGGGCCTTCATTCCCTCCATGGCTTCCTGTAAGTTGTGCACATGCTAGCAAGGATGACAGAGGCTGTGGGTGGGCGCAGGTAGCAGTAGTGGTCAAGAACAGACTTTCTTGGGTCGTGATTGATGCCTCATCAAGGAATCAATGATCCATGATGGTGGACACAGCAACCTGTCCAGAAATTGTTGGGACCATAATGGCATGATGAATCATTGATCTCATCACCTGGTACTTTTCCCTTACCATCAGGACTGACTTTTGATGTTTCTATTGTTTTGTCAATGTAGTGCTCCATCGTTGGTGTGGGCTCACTGGATCTTCTACAAGGTATGTTTGCATCTACGGTTTTTGACTTCTTACGGCTTACAGTTTTCAGCCCATTGTTGCATTTGGACAACCACCATATCAATATTGGGGAAGGAGTCTCAAGATGGGCTGGAAGGGGTCAGAGGAACTGATGGTTGGAGGGGTATTAGTGATGAGAGATAGGATGAGAGAAGGGTATGGACAAACCTCCAATGGTCTCTCATTCTCAAATCTGAACATCTCTGCAAATGTTCCACAGGAGGTAAACACTCAGATATAAACATCATCCAAGCCCTGGAGGAAGATACCTGAGACAGGGATGGATAAGAATGAAATATCAATACAAATTTGGCTTACTGGTATCAATGCAAGCTCGTCTTGAAGTGGTGAGCCTCTTCTTCTGTGAGACTTGGAACAAAAGGTGAGTCAAAGAGATCTGCAATACATTCCAGAACAGTGTCAGGGTCTTCCTTGGCAGTGAGCTCCATGTGTGAATCCTCTGCACTGGGCATCATTGCATTCTCTTTGTCCTCTGTGGCATTGATGTGTAAGGGACAATTTGTATACAATGAGTCAAACAAACTGGCTAGACAATCCAAGACTGTGTTGGGGTCTTTCTCAAAGGTGATGCTATTGGGATCTTTGCAGCTGGACAGACTTGTAGCGATCTCTACAAACTTGTCATCCTCCACAGCCAGGGCACAGACGCATATGTTAAGGTTAAGATCTTCATTGTATGCTGATGATAACAGTTGGTCAGCAGAGTGTTGTTGGCCTCACTGACATCTTTCTTGGCTTTAGTTTCCTCTGCTTGCTTGACACCCATAGTGCTTGGTTCTTTGAAGTAGTCATCAAGTCCCTTCTCCACAAGTGGGAGATTGATGTTGCGGAATGAGAAGATGGTGCTGTTTTTATTGAAGTGGCTATCAAGTTCCTCTTTCACAAGTGGTAGATCAACATCACAGAAAGGGAAGATAGTGCTGTTGTCTGCGAGATAGTCAGAATGGACAGTGCTAACTTGAAGAGACTCAGAATCCTCCGAGTCAAGGGGGACATCAACTTCAGCAAAGGGGAACAAGATGTCATTGCCATAGTATAAATCTGTATAAGCAGGGCTGGCAGGAAGCTTGAAATTGTAGACCTCCAGGACAATAAGCAGAAGAACAGTGCAATGAAAAGCCATGGTCAATATCAATTGTTTGCATTCTGTCAATCACAAGCAAAATACAAGCCTCCATAATGACAAGGTCCTGAGCTATGGCATGGATAAACTTATTTACCGGAGGTCAGATAGTATCAGCAAGAGAGATGCATAAAGGAGAGAGTCTTACAATAGTGTCCACTGCAAGAAATTGATTTGCGTTGAAAATAAACAATGAACAAGAAGCAATCCTGAGCAAGAGACGGCATAGTTCTTGATGGTAACTGGTCATGTTCATAGTGACTAGTCTTGTGAGTAGCTCTCCAATGGCTCTGAGGAGAAAATGGAGAAAGCTGAGGGCCAGACCATTGAAAGATCATCCTGGAATAGTTGTTGTTCTTGTCAAGAGCAGTCAATGGGGGAGGTGGGGGGTCTTCTGCATCAGGTTTGTTGTGCAGGCCTTTTTCACTTGGCAGGTTGTCATCTTCTTGCTTGCTGGCAGCGTTGTTGCTGTCACCACCATTGCCATTGCCTTCACTTTGTAAATTGTCAGCGTCTTGCTTGTCGGTACATTATTGCTATTGTTGCCACCATTATCACTGTCTCCAGAAGTGTCATTGCCAGAATTGTCAGGATCAGCATTGTCAGAGTTGGTTGTGTCCTTGAAGTCATTGTTTTTTGTTGGGTTGTTTGGAGGT
This sequence comes from Termitomyces sp. T73sscA, assembly GCA_017657235.1. Taxonomy (NCBI): domain Eukaryota; kingdom Fungi; phylum Basidiomycota; class Agaricomycetes; order Agaricales; family Lyophyllaceae; genus Termitomyces; species Termitomyces sp. T73sscA. The sequence goes on from JAGGAP010000473.1 coordinate 6,037, forward strand.
GATAGACACTGCTGGCACCAGAAGATATTTCCACTGGAAAAAGCATAAAAGGGAAAGCTGTTATGCTATTTCCAATGTGCTATTTTCTCAGAGAAAAAGTCTTTAAACAAAGAAAAGTGCCTGTTTCTCTTAAAAAATAGCACAATGGAAATAGCATAACAGCTTTCTTTCATGCTTTTTCCATTAGAAATATCTTCTGGTGCCAGCAGTGAGAGGAGTTTGAAGATGGAATGGGTGAATGGGCTTGCCTCCAATTCTAGTATATACTGTGGCTAGGACATACTTGAGTTGGAAAGAGATAATATAAAGCATAGAACATACCAAGCCCAAAGAGAATGCTGACAAGGAGTGCATGAAAGCCTAAATAGAGGCCAAATGAACTAGACTTGTTGATGTCATTGTGGGTGATTGTGCAAGTTAGGGGTAGAATGGTTATGTGAGTCAGGGTTTTGATGGTCAGAGTAGGGATTGTACGTGTGCTGTTGAGGGTAAGATGTTTGCCACTGCTTGGTGGAGAGGATGTAAAAAGGAAATAGAATACTTGAATCAGAGACATAATGAGAGTGAGGACATATTTTGGTCTGCATTATGGCTGTGAATAGAGTAGTAATTGTAGAAAGTATGTGAAATATAGCACTACAGAAATGCATTTATAACAGCTCAGATAGAGGCTGGCATGAGTGGCTGACTGATCTTATTGTTGACAATGGAAAACGTTTGAACGCCCTATATGAGTCTCTACTGAGTTTATCTGCACTGTAGCTAAATCCTAGCAAGATCAGACAATTTAGAATTATCTTGTACAACCATTCAAATAAGATGCACAGTAATGGCAAATTTAGTTTATATAGGTTTAGAGGAATATACTGACAGAATTGGAGCATCAGACACTGCTGGTACTAGAAGATGTTTCTGTTGGAAAAAGTGTGAAAAAAATGTGTCATGCCATTTTCTATGTGCAAATTTCCAACAGAAAAAGGCACTTTTCTTTGTTTAAAGGCTTTTTCTGTCAGAAATTGGTGCATTGGAAATGGCATGACACATTTCTTTCAAACTTTTTCCAACAGAAACATCTTTCAATGCCAGCAGTGAGAGGCACATCACATTCAATCAGAACATGTGATGAAAGTGTTTATGAATCACACCAGTTGAACTTGAACTGGCTGAGCCCAAAGCTCTGGCTTAAAATAGGTCTACAGTTGTGGGACTCAATATGACAATTTTGATATCTCCAAATCAGGAATTTTTTAGGTCAAATCAAAGCCAGATCTGAACTCAGCAGCTTGAAATACATTTTAAAACACTTTCTGAAGCTTTTCCCATGACATTTTTGGACCACTAAAAGTTTAGAGCATTTTCAGCACCTCATAGCCTACTTAATAAGCACTCATAAGCCACCAAGATAGGTTGATAAAGCATTGTATGACAACATCTGGGCATGTATTGAGATACTTCTCTGCAAATTCTTTTACCTCAGCAAAGGTGCACTTTAGGACCTCTCTATACCTGTATTTTGCCCATTCTCAATACTTCATATAGTCTTAATTTTTATAGTGAACATACCATTTTGTAGAGTGATATTGTAAATCAGTCCTCAGTCACACTAAATGTATGTTGTACAACTGAGTGTATTATCTGTAGAGTAATATAGTAAATCAGTCTACAGGAGTAATTAATACAATGCACAATAGTATGTAAGTAGACAACTCACCCTAATATATGTTGTACAACTGAGAGTGGCAGATTGTGTACATCTAGATAAGTAGTGAAAATAGTTAAAGTTTACTACAAAGACTGGCAAATATCAATCACCAGTCCTGTTGGATCAAGACCAAAAAGAGGGGAAAATAAGAGAGAGGTTACCCAATAAAGAAAGTCTCTTGTGATATGTTATAATGTAGTCTTGATTGTTGGTTGGGTAAGTTTATATTCAACACTCTCCCTGACTTGCACAACCATCAAGATTCTTCAAGCCCATGAGAGTGACTAAGTAGTTGTGAGTAGTGTGGAGAAGAGGTTTGTTGGCAATGTTTTTGGCAGAAGGTATATAGAAGACTTTGATATCACCTTCTTGTATGCATTCCTTGATGTAATGATGGCAAATATCAATGTGTTTTGCTTATGTGTTCCCTTTAGTTAACTGTGCCAGTGCTATAGATGAGTTGTTATCCACCATGAGTTTAGCCAGGAGTGGTTGCTGACATCAATTTCTGTGAGAAAGTTGTGCATCCAGAGGGCCTGCTATGCACCACATGTCCTGGCCATATATTCAGCCTCAGTAGTTGACAGGGCCACAGTTTATTGATGCTTTGAGCTCTACAACACTGGTCTGCTTGCCATCATAAAGATATACCCAGATGTAGATTGCTGCATGTCAAGATCTCTACTATAGTCTGCATCTGCATATCCTACCAGTTTGGTAGAACCTTCCAAGCCTTTTGACTACAAAATCCTATAGTCCAGGGTGCCTCTAATATATGCTAGGACATGAAGTAGAGCCTGAGTAGTGCAATGGTAAATGACAGATTGGGTCTTGTGGCAGCCTATGCCACATGAGGGCTCTAAGGAGTTGGCAGTAAGGTTTGTCAGCCATGAGTGCATGCTTGGTTTTGTTCTTTGGGGACATGTCATTTGTGAGGAATATTTCAGAGGGTAATGGAGTGTAACATGGATTGCAATTTGCCATGTTGAAGTGCTCAAGAACACAAGTGAGGTACAACAATGAGATCAAGCCAGTGTGGAGGTCACAATGGATTGCCATTTCTAAGATAAATAATGGCTCTCCCAAGTCCTTTACCTTGTATACCTGAGCCAATTCCTTCTTTGCTTTAACTGCTCTGTCCTTGGTTGATGACAGCCCAAACATGTTGTTGTTGAAGGTATTTGTAATAGTTGCTTCTTGTCCAACCTTTTGCAATTGCACACAGAGGTCTGCTTGAGATTTCTTGTAGCCTAAATTAGCATACATGCTATCAAGTATCCAGAACCAGTCAAAGCCTCCTTGCATCAGCCCATATAAGGTTTTCCCCAGCAGAGCTAGCTTTTACTCCTTTTCAGACAACTTAGAGGAGGCGCATATATACCTTGTGTTCTGGTATGCTGTTCAGGTAAGCAGAAATGAAATTTACCTGCCAAATCTCAAATCTCTCTGAGCTGCAATTGCCACTGACATCCTCAGTGATTCCAGGTGTATTACAGCCATGCTGCTCAACATCTTCAACAGCCTGCAGACAAAGTCTACCTCTCATGTGCCAAGGTCACATGATGCATCACATGCTGAGTCACAACACTCCCACTGTGTCACCTGCCTCTCCTGCTAGACACCAGGCAGCCTCTCATGCTAATAGCTTCCACTATCTTTAATATATCAAGCTTGGCATTTGATGGAATGCTAGAAGCCTTGATCAGATTAACAGCCTGTATTATTTATGCCATGCTTGCTAACTAATGGACAGCTTGAAAACATCAATTGTTTTAGGGTTTGACAATGCCTTGCTTAGCTCCTCTTGGCAACATTTCTCTGATGACATTTTTCTGCAACAGCTAGCTTGGTTAATTAATGGTTGGCAATGGCTTGCCAACCCTTCTATTTTGGAACTTCTCATTACAATGTTTTTGGTATAATTTCCAGTCTCTTACCTATCTTTTCCTCATATATTACCTCTAACCGTTGCCTATGCTCTTGGCAACTTTGACAAGTTTGCTGTCTTTATTTTGTATAATATATAAATACTTTACTTTTTGTCAGTATGAAATATAGAAAAAATTATATACATTTCTGCCCACAACTGACTTTACCAGAGTTCAGATTTTTAAGCAACTTTACTCCTCTAAGTTGTCTTAGCATTTCTCTCTTGGTGTGCTTGTCCCTTAGCACTTCTTCTCTTAGCTTGTACAGTGCTATATAGACACCCCTAGTCTTATGTTGCCAACGCTTTGTGCCTCACTTATGAACCTTTGCACCTAGCACCTATGGCTAAGACTTGGTAGCTCCATGTAGCTAAGCACTTTTCCTTTCTTGCCACCTTTTCTTAGCATTTCTTGCCAACTTCTCTTGGCAACTGACAGTTCATAGCTTGTTTATACTCAACAGGCTTCAAATTTTATAGCAAGTTTCTGGGACCTGTCTGGGACTCTTGCAAAACTACTTATCCAAAAGGTTAAATCACCACCAATCCAGACAGCACTTAGCTCAATTTTGGGTTCATCAACAGATCTCTTCTTCAAAGTGGGCTGAGTTTTGCTATATGCTGATGATTGACTTTTGGAGCAGATTCTCCTTGTGTACCTGCACTGCAGCTGCAGCTTGACTGCTTAGGTACTGACAGACACAAGAAAGAGGAGCACATGCACAGGTTGGCCTTGTGAGTCATGCTCATTAGCCAATTCTTGAAGCTGGAGATGTTGCTTGATAGCTCAGAAATGAGCTGCATAAACAGCTTGCACTCCTTGGCAATGCTCATTGCAAGTTGTCAGGGAACGCTTCTTTTCACTTATATTTCTTGCCTCAGATCACTTTTTCTTGAACTACTCAGTCCAGTGCCAGACCTCCTCAAACGTCAAGTTGGGCTCGTCAAGTTGGGCTGGGTTTCAAATGAGGAGAAATCCTTGCCATCTAGCCATCATTTTCCCCCTCATTTCAGACTCAGCTGCACATGTGATCTAGACATGTGACCCGGACATGTGACTCCAACATGTGACTTAGGTATCATGTGACTTACCTTATTTTCTTCAATGCCTGGCAGGGTGGATCTTTAGACTTATTCTCTTTGGATTCCCCTCTACCAGGTGCATAACTATTAATACTGATTACCTACACATATATTAATATACTTTGGATTCCCCTCTGCCAGTTGCGTGATTAGCCGCAACCTCCAGAGGTCACCCTTACACTGTGGAGGGAACAAAATGTGCCAACAGCCCCAACCCCTAAACAGCACCACCAAGCTCAGCTCACAGACTTTTTGACACCAAGTGCCTGCAGCTCCCAACCGACTACCCTCCCACAATAAGTCATAGCAATGTCTGACTTGCAAACATTTTGTTGCCAGATTTGTAGGCTATTCTGACTTATTGTGGGAGGGTAGTCAGTTGGGAGCTGCAGGCGCTTGATGTCAAAAAGTCTGTGAGCTGAGCTTGGTGGTGCCGTTTAGGGGTTGGGGCTGTTGGCACATTTTGTTCCCTCCATAGGGTGGAAGTGGGGGGTGCCATGGAGAGTTTCTTAGGGTTCAGAACCCATGTGGAGGGGTCGCTCATTGGAAAGTAGGGCATGCTATTCTCAGGATAGCAAGCATCTAGTTTCTCACAGTGTCTAATCCCAACTGACTACCCTCCCATAATGAGTCAGAATAGCCTACAAATCTGGCAACAGAATGTTTGCAAGTCAGACATTGCCCAGGCTGCCATGCTCAATGCCGCTGACTCCAATAAGTGGGACATTCTTGCCATTCAAGAACCCTACCTCAAACAAGTTAGGAAAAATGCCCGCATTGTCACAATGAGTAGTCCACTACCCACCACCCCACTGCTACAATAGCAGCAATTGTACATGGTCCATTCTTCTTATCAATGCTGATATACCTACAGACACCTACTCCTTTCTTGGAGTAGAGTCCTCAGACATCACAGCAATCTGCTTTGGTAGAGACAGTGACCACTTCTGTCTTTTCAATATTTATAATGACTGCCTCAATAATGACAGTCTCACCGCTCTTTCTACCTACCTCTGCACTAACCCCCACCACATCAACATCTCTGGCAAAGACCAAATGATGTGGCTGGGCAACTTCAACAGACACCACTCATTGTGGAAAACGGTTGACAACTGTCACTTGATGTCATCTGAAAATAGTCTGCACCTCTTATTCAATCTTCTCAGCTCTTATTATATGGATCTCACTCTACTGGCTGGGCTCTCAACACTGCAGACAGTCAATGGCAGATGGATCTGCCCAGACAACATATGGTGCACTTGGAGCCTTAGGAACCCAATCATCACCTGCAACATTGAGCCCTTGCTCTGCTCCCCTCTTGCTGATCACCTACCTGTGGTTACTACAGTGGAATTAGCCATACCACACACCACCTTCTCATCTACAAGAGACTTCCGGTGCATGGATTGGGCAGCCTTCAGTGACGCTCTTAAGGAGAAGTTGAGGTCCCACTCCACTCCATGCTGCATCTCATCAGAAGAGAAGTTCCAAGGCAGAGTCTTAGCGCTGATGGCACTCATTCAGGAGGTGATCTCTGATGACTCCATTGTTCCACTACACAAGCCTTGCTCCTTCACTAAGAGATGGTAGAACAATAAGCTGACAGCTCTCAAAAAGAAGCAGAGTTGAACAGAAAAAACTGCCTACAGGTATCATGACATTGAGGTACACCCAGCCAAGATGGAGGCAGCTAAGCTAATGCAGCTCATGGCTGCATGCATATGCAAAGCCAAAGTGCAGCATTGGGCTGACTGGCTGGAAACTATTGATGCCAAGCAGTATATACAGCTAACAAATATGTTGTCCATGAACCTACTGACTTTGCCAGCAACAAAATTCCAGAACTAAAGATGCCAAATAGCCTAACAGGCTGGACAACATTGAACAAGGATAAAGTGCATACTCTTGCTGAATTCTTTTTCCCTCCCCCACCCCCATCTCTCTTGATGCCCCAGACCATATACCTGCACCCCCTCCTCAGCCTACAATTCTTCAGCAAGAAGCACATATGTGATGCAATTGCCCAGCTTCAACCCTACAAAGCTCCAGGCCCAGACAGTATCCCAAACATGGTGCTGAAACAATGCATGGACATCCTGATTGACCACCTTTTCTACATCTTCCAGGCCATCCTTGAGCTTGATGTGTACCACACCAAGTGGTTGATCTCAACCACTCTAGTTCTCCACAAATCTGGTAAACCTGCCTACAACATGGCTAAAGGCCTACCAACCAATTGGCCTTCTCAACACAATAGGCAAGCTTCTATCTACTATTGTAGCCGCTGACCTATCCTACCTTACAGAGAATCATAACATGCTACCAACAGAACAGTTTGGCAGGAGACCCAGCTGCAATACAATGGATGCAATGCACTCAGTTGCCAGCCGCATCAAGGACGCTTGGAGAGGCAGTAAGGTGGCCTCAGCCCTCTTTCTCAACGTACAAGGTGATTTTCTGAACATGGTCCATGACCAACTACTCTACAACATGCACAAACAGGGAGTTCTGAGGTGCTACCTGGACCTTATGCAAAGGATGCTTACAGGGCACAGCACCAGGCTGAAGTTCAACAATTTTGTGTCAGACCAACTTGCAGTTCTGAATGGCACTACACAAGAATGTCCCTTGTCCATGATCTTCTATGCCTTTTACAATGCACCCCTCATTTATACAGCTGTTTCATCCTTCAAAGCTGTTCTCATTTGGTTTTGTGGATGACTCTATGTTCCTTGCAGTTGCAGGGACTCTAGCTGAGACACATGAGATACTGGCAGACATGATGCAAAGGACCAACGGCGGTTTTGAATGGTCATCAGCCCACAACTCACCATTTGAGCTTTCAAAGCTCGCTTTGATGAACTTTCCAAGATCCCACTGTGATGCTACCCCAGCTGATCTCACTCTATCTTGTGTCAACTCAGACAGTTCAACCTCTATTCAAACGGTTGCCACTGTGACATCCTACAAGTACCTCAGAGTCGTATTTGACTCAAAGCTCCACTGGAACACCCACACTCAGCACGTAGTGGCTAAGGCCATGTGGTAGACTTTGCAGATAGCCAGACTATCCAAACCATTGATGGGCCTGTCACTACATAGCATCTGCCAACTGTTCAACACAGTGGCTGTCCCTGCAATAACATATGCAGCCAACATATAGTATACTGGAATCCACAATTCCCCCTCAGGAACAAAGAGGCTTGGTTTGGTTGCTGTCACTAATATGCTCATTCCACCTCAGAGGTGAGCCACAAAAATTGCAACAAGTGCCCTCAGCACTACTAACAGAGATGTGTTGGACCTACATGCCAACCTTCTTTCAGTTGATCTGTTGTTCTACAAGATTCTATTTCAAGCAGCAGTAAATCATTTCTCTCTGTCATCCGCACACCCCCTCTATTATTGCTACATTGCAAGGCACAAATCCTCCCTCCACCACCTCTTCCACATCAGCAGCGTCAACCCCAATGACATTGAAACTGTTAAAACCATCCACTGCAGACCAAACTACACTCCAGCCCTCACACACAGCATAGAAAGGGACAAGGAGACTGCACTTGCCACTGCAGTGGAGACCTTTGCTACTGTCCCAGCAACAGTTTACTGTGATGGCTCAAGTATAGAAGACAGAGTTGGTGCATTGGCGGTACTGTATGTTGAGGGCCATGGGTTGACATACCTCTGCTACCACCTCAAACCAGCATCTCAACACACAGTCTACAAGGCCAAAGTGGTAGGCTTCATTCTCACTCGACCATACCAGAGGCGTTGTCAACCTTTAGTTTCACTGGACCCTGGGACACATCAACTTCAAGCCCAACAAGAAAGCCAACTCCCTCACTAAATGTGCTGCATGAGGCTTCACCAGTGACACCAAGTGCCTCCCTCCATCCCTCCACTGCTCACCCCTCCCTGTCAGCATCACAGCAGCCAGACAGTCATCCATCACCTCACTTCAAGCTGCAGCAATGGCATGCGAGTTTTGTGTCAGGCAACTTTGCAAACTTGAGAGGTAAATTATGGAATTGCCAGTAGTAAGGCAGGAATTGCATGTATATGACTTCATTATTCTTGAGTGACAAATTAAGGTATGCATTCTTGACATCAGCTTGTTCAATGGATGCACCATGGGAGGCTGCAGTGGATAGTAGGTGTAAGGGTGACTTCTGGAGATTGTGGATAAGTTACACAACTAGCAGAGGGAAATCCAAGATACATTAGAATACTAATCAGTAATATAGTAATGACTATACACCTGGCAATCATACATCAACACTAAGGACAATGTTGACCATATATTCATCAAAGCATTACTCAAACTACTATTCCTATGCCTGCAATGGATGATGGAAATAGCCTAACCATGCTGCAATTCCATGTAAGAAGAATATGAAGAGTCAATTCATGTTAAGGAGGAGTGTTAATACTCAATAGATGTAATGTACTGAATGTCACTATTGTGACAGAAGTGATAATTGAAGAGAACAATTGCAGACATTGTAGGGCTACTAGCACATGGACTTGCTTTGTCCAAAGAACACCTATATATATTTCAACACTAGATATAGCACCCTCAGTTCCGTTTATGTGCGCATTACTATTAAATACTCATATACACAACAACACTAACTTACTTGCTGCCGGAAGTGTCTGGACTTATCTTTGGAAACAATCTTTTGCAAAAGGTGAGCCGTGCATGGCAGTTAGACACAATTATTTTTCCCCTGTTAGTACATTTAGTATGGCCCCCAACAAGTAGGTATACGAGAAGACTATTGACTGAAAATTAAAGCTACAATCAAGAAAGTGGGATATACAGACAGTAAAATACATAAGCAAGAATTCATCTATCCAAAAAAAAGAGAGACCAAGCTCGAGCAGTCCTGATGTCTAGGGCCTGAGCTCAACACTCTTCAGCCTCTCATCCTCCCAACCCTGCTCAAACCCTAACTTTTTCGGTAGCTTCTCCCACCATCTCTCCTGTGCCTCTCTACATTTCTGGCCAAACTCTCTCCAGCAGTACTTACAAGTCCTCTCTCTATCTCGCCCGACAGCTAAGACGTTCCATATGAACTGTGCGTAGCCCACGGGGTTCTCCAACACCTGTACCTCAAGCAGACTAGCCGCAGTCTCCTTGAAGAAAACTGAGCACAGTGAAGGATTTGGAAGGAGTAAGGATGATCCGGCAGGCGCTCGACCTGCTTTATAAGGAATAACTTCGGGATGGTGGTTGCAACTTGAGCCAAGGGAGCGGATGGAGCGGAGGAGAGAGACGATGGAGAGGTGGTTGTGTTCCTTGAGAAGTGCGAAGGAGGGTCCATTGCTGTCGTTTAGGCGAGTACGTTTGGGCGGAGATGGAGATATTGGGAAGAATGAAGATGGGGTCATGGGAGACGTAGGGGACATTGGAGGCGATATAGGGTCAGAGGTGGGAGGGAGCCGAACTCCAAAGACTTCGCTGGCAGAACAGTTGTTTGTAAGCATGGCCATTGCAGCGGGGAGGATGGAGAATGCGCCGACTTTGTGGGCGAGGTTAATGACCAGGGCTCTGTCCCATTCCCAGTCTTCTTGTTCTTCATCAGGGAAAGGAGGGGGAGTGGAGAGGTGACGTGGAGGGCGGACGATGTCCCACCCGGCAAGGGTGGTGGGGTAGCGCTCTTGAAGAGCAGCAATCGTGTGTGTATGGAGACCAGGAGTGTTGGTAAGAGTAGCGACACGCAGGGTTCCTTCCAAGGCACAGAATCAGTCACGATTTGCGAGTGAAAAGCCTGAAAAGAGTGTGTTTCGAGACTGTGTATAGCAGTGAGGAAGTGTTTGAGATCGGCGGGAGAGGCAAATGGCACTTCGAGGACTAAACAGCCCTCGACTACGTCTGTATTTCCATCGTTCATGAGTCCCAATTCTCTTCTGGAACTCTAGGGATTGAGAAGTAAGTGTGCGCTTGTGGAACTTGAAAGCCTTTCTGTCAGTGATGAGGATGATGTTGCCGTTGTGTAGCCATGGAGTACCGCGAGCCTGTGCTGGTAAAACGCACTTGTTGGAGATATACCGTGCAAGCTAGCCAGGAGGTGTGTACTGCAATTCATGGCGAGTCATTGACAGTCAAGGACAAGTTCAATTGAACAATAATGAAGACTTCACGTGTGAATTCGATCTCAGCGGTTTTCAAACATTAGTTGAATTATATCACTGGGTGCAGGGAACAATGTTCTTTTGCAAATACAGCAAAAATAATCCAATTGATTTCAAGATTTCATTTCAATATTCTTGTTAAAACCATAGGAAAAAAATTGTAACCAACTTATCAGTGGCAGTCACAGATGAGTAACTTCTTGACAGTGCTACTTTCTACAGACCACTAACAAGTGGTTACAATTATTTTTTTATAGTTTTGACAAAAATATTCAAATAAAATCTTAAAATTGATTGGATTATTTTCAATGTGTTTTTACATTGTTTCACAAAAGAACATTGTCCCCTGCATCCAGTGTATTTAAGTACATTCCTCTATCATAGTTTAAATTAATTGAGGTGTGCTTGTTCCAGTGCAATCATTGCGCTCAAGCACATATACAATACGTCTTTTAGTTTTGACAAAAACATTCAAATAAAATCTTGAAATTAATTGGATTATTTTCAATGTGTTTTTACATTGTTTCACAAAAGAACATAGTTGTCAGGAGTTGACTTAATAAATAAATCAGAAAACCAACAACAACCAAGTTTTGTCTTTCTATTGAGTACATCAAGTCTTATATACGTAGAGCAGATAATCATATGTTAGACTATGTAGGAGTTTCATGATGAAATAGATGAAGCTAAAGAGAGAAAAGGAGAGCATAAGTCAGACTAAGTGAGTCCAATAAAAAAAGGGGAGGGGAGAAAAGAGAGGAGTACGTGAGTAAGGAACCCGAGTGAGTCCGAATAGGGTCGATTCATGACAATTGTCCCCTGCATCCAGTGTATTTAAGTCAAGGATTGACTACATTCCTCTATCATCATTTAAACTAATTGAGGTGTGCTTGTTTTGCGCTCAAGCACATTTACAATATGTCGATATCGATATGAATCTGACCTAGTAGGCAAACTATGATGTATGTGATACGGAACTCGACTTGTCGTGGGCAGACCACACCAGTATGAGACACCAACCAATTTAGATTTGGCCAAATCAAGAGCAGTGTGTTTTTCCTTGTCTGAAAAATCAAAGTTTGCAAAATTCCCAGCTGTATCAATTGATGATTCACCTTCGATATTTCGATTTGCCCCATGTTCCATGAGTATCTCAATAATTTCTGCTTTCCCTCCATCTGCTGCATAATGAAGAGCAGTACGACCTTGTTCGTCTGAAAAATCAGAGTTTGCAAAATTCCAGCCTGGTTACCAAAACTTGACTCGCCTTGAGTGTCTATGGCGGCATCCGTCTTGTACTTCATTAGAATCTTGACAATCCATTTTTTCCCGCTGCTTGCTGCATAATGGAGAGCAGTGCGACCTGTTTTGTCTAAAAAAAAGTTGAAATTTTCAGTTGATTCTAACATTAGGTCACATTGAAATCACCTTGTTCCCAAATATCCATAACTTTTTTCTGATTCGTAACTTTTTTCTGCTCCACAACTTCTTTCCGATCTTTTTCCAAAAGCCATTGCACTATTTGACGGTAGCCTTGTGCACATGCACCACGAAATAGCGTGTCTATATCGATATATCAGCACTTTACTTTTGATCCCAGCTCATTTCTTACTTAGGTCCTTTGATTGAACTCCAAAATCCAATAAAGCTTGAACCATTCCCTCAATCCCAAGGAGTGCACTTAGCAGGAGACGTCGCCTTTGCTTCCGAGCACCTTCTTCAGAAATTGCTTCATAAAGGTCACGAATAGGGACTAAGAGCACAAGAACAGCAAGAGTCTGGCCAAATGTCCATGCGGCTTCACCTGTCCCCACTTGGGAGGAGTTCCTGGCCAACATCACTTCGGTATCAATGAGAAAGATGGCTTCAATCGTTGCAAGAACACATAATCCCATTGATACCCGATGATGTTCAACCTTAAAGTTTTCTAGATTTGAGCTGTGTCCGATGATAAGAAAGCTTGCAAAGAAGGCGATGGGTATGATGAGGTTTATCAAAGGGATTAAGAGGGTGCTGTAAACTAAGATAGACCAGATTCTCAAATCCTTTGATCCAAGTGGTATTTCAGCACCCAAGATGATGGTCGACATGGACAGAGTGCATTTACTGGAAGTTCCAAAAGCAGCTGGATTACTCCAAAGCCATACACCAATGGAAGCCATGAATGATAAATGAAGAGAGCCAATGATGATGACGGGATTCGCTATAAATCTCCTTAGTTCAGTGTATACAATTTGTTTTGTTGTACGAGGAGCTTTTACATCTGAACTCGTGTCGGTTTTCCAGGCCTTAACGAGTTTCCTCGCTGCCTCAAAGAGCCTTGATTTCCGGCGGGGTGCAGCCCAATCAAGATCATCCAAAGACTCGTCCTCTTGCTTTCTCTTGTCTTCGGTGAGATGCGATCTCCGGAATGCATAGAGGAAAAGATAGATGAACAAATTGGTGTTGTTCATCCAGCTGAGATTAAGGACAATCGAAGCGTGAAAGTTTGTGATGCCACCATCCCTGTGAGCCTGGATGATGGTCGAAATGAGAATGGCAAGAGCAGTGATGAGGATCGATGTGGATTGTCGTTCCAGACTATCCAGTTCGCTGAATGTGACCCTGCCGTCCCTGAGGGCTGTGATTGCTGGAATAAAGCTGAGAAAATTCTGAATATAGATCGCAACTCGTACACCAATACCAGAGACGTCTGGATTGGACTTTATACACATGGGATGGATGGAAAGCCACAACTTTGTTGTGATTACGTGCTTGAGGGCGGTAGTAATAGTAAAAGGGCAGACGTATCACAGAGTAGGAGATGCAAGCGGACAAAATTCCATGATTCCATGTTGGTCTTATAATTCAAAAATCCGATGATGACAGCTGGGCGGCATGTTATGACATACAAAGATTTGGCTATTTTTCTGGAAAAGAACGGGAAACTTGTTTCGAATCAAGCTATGGAAAAGGAGAGTATGACAAGATTGTCGTTCACTGATGTGGGATGTATTGGGATTGGTGGTGAACATGAATAGTCTGTATTTGTTTTCAGTGTCTGTGCCTGTCGCACAAAGGAAGCACGACTCGCTAAATTTAGGTTCATGCAAACGTACAAGTTGTGGCAGTTCGACCGCTATCCTACAGATATAGTCACTGAGGGTCATGAAACTTCAGGTAAGCTATGTCGTTCCATAACATTACCAATTTTCTCAGCGCTTCCACAGCGCCTGCGGTACCGTGATTGCAGCAGATCTGATAGGAGACTGAGAAAGACCAGGTGCTGGACGCTGAGGTGTTTTAAAACCATGATTTCATCATATGATTATGTTTGCATGAAACGCCCAAGTGCGACATATACTTGTGGAGAGGGGTGCCAGACTGGGCTCACGGACGCTGGGCTGTACTAGTATTGCCACCGGATGGATCTCCCCCTCGCATCTGAAATTGCATGTCTCAGGACGAATTTCCCAGCCCAGATCTGGTGAGAAAGAAGGTAAGAAATCAAAATGCAAACATTTCGAGACGTCCAATGCTCTGATTGGAGATTTGTTTCAGCATGCGTGAAGACAAGCCTTGTCGGCCGCGGACACGCCACAACAGTGTGAAGGCATGGTCATCCAATATCAGTCTAGAGGTATGTTCCGATGATTTACCCTGGTTAGACGAGGAGATAGCAAAACCTGTGAGCGTGTTGTTCACAATGTGGGAAAGGACGGGAAGTTAATGCATGCATCAAGTAGAAAGCAGAGAAAGCCTCGGAGTTCGATAATGTCACTTGATCTGCAATTAATAAGGTTGTCCACGTAGAGATCACGTTTCCAGCTCGCCAGACCGTCAATGACTCGGTTGAATAATCCTCATCAACCTATTTCTTACAATACAACAAGGTATAAGCCTAGCTGGAGTGATCATTCTTGTTCAATTGTTACCCATCGGGTCCTGAAAGATGTGCTTCGGATAACAGGCAGTCGCCAAACCTGGAGGAAGACGATATCTCGTATCCATGCCACTGGGACAATGCACCATTGTTGCGTTCTCCGTCATGACTCAGGTTGTCTTGGGGCTCCTGGCGATTTCGTAGGATTTACCCCGATAGTAGAATTGCCGAGGCAAGAGCACTTGATGGAGGATGGACCGGGGCTCGACTCCCTTCCTTGGCTCGACGAACAATTGAGCAACAAGGACACCGATGCATTGCTTACCGGCGCTATAGAGGGATTGCCGCCTGAGTGCATGGATTGTACAATTTGCCGGGCAGGCACGAGCTACTCCTCGCTGAGAAAGTATCGACGATGTGATCCTCAAGGTCTTTGACCTGGATGGGCAGCGGGCGGAAAGGAATCAGGATACATTATAATCCATCTTCAGAGCGACAATTTTCTAAGCTGTCTGCTACTTGTGGGGCGTCTGCGGTATGAACACGGGATGCGAGTGACGGCTATACATGCATCAAGACCCTTCTGCAGCATAGTTATTGTTATTGTCCGTGTATTGAGGAGTAAACGTGGAAGAAAAGGGAAATAATGCACCCCTCAACCAACCTCCATGTCTTAGAACTGATCTCCTGTTGTTGACCAAGAGACATTCGCAAGCCCGAGGACGAATTTTCCAAAGCCTAGAATAGAAGGTGTTGATGTGATGTGAGAGAGAAAATGGAAGTAGTTGTAGACACAGATCGACCATCCACAAGACGCGCCTTGACGGGAGAACGAAGCATATGGAAGGGAAGATCCCTTTGGGGAGATAAGAACTTTTTCAGGCCGTGGAGGGTGGATATAAGGGGTGGTCGGAAGAGGAGGCGACTGGATCGAACTTGAGGTGTAACCTGCCAGGGTCGACGGACGACGAGCTGGTCAGAGAATGAGAATACTAGACTGAACGGAACGGAGGAATATGCTGTGCGAGAGGATGTGGCCGCCGTGGGTGAGTTGATTCGTTATCTTGGTGGGATGTTCACCTGAGTCTGCTTCGGGTTGGCAAGGGGAGCTGGGAAAAGCGCCACTCCCAATATTGTACCTTTTATTCATAGTCTCTGGTAATGACCATGTCCGTCTACTTGACAGACAACATCGTGCAATTGAGTGCGTGAGTAGTCGGTCGATATTCAATATTGACAGGTGGTTGGCATAGGCGGGTTTCGGTGACGAGTCGCAGCGAGTTGGTGAATCATTGAGATGAGATTATCTGGGCTGATAAGCATATCTTTAATAAAAGTGCTGCATTCATCAGCCCGTCGTACACGGTCCTAAGGTACGGATGGGCTCAGCCGTGTGCTGACGTTCGAGGCATAATTTCCATCACGGGAAATCAAGCAAAATGTCGTCTGCAAAAGTGATTGAGGTAACATAGTAATGAACAAGTACTTACATGGACCATCCTGTTGCCGTCAAGTTTCAACACGCGCGTCACCCCGTGCAGCTTGTTCTATAAACGGGCGTGTCTGCGGCTCTGACTCTTCGCTCGTCACGTACCGCCTCTATTTACTTTGCAATGGAGAAGAATGCGACCCCTAGTAGGTCCTAGGGCTCGAAGATTGATACCATGGCTTCCGGCCCAGAATTTTTCCCCGGGCCTTAACTTTGACGCCTTGACTTTGACCGTTCACTCGTCTCACTTCTTCCTTCTGAATTGTGTCCCCTGGCGTCCCCCCATGCACAAGACTGCAACCATGACGCGTTTCGGCCCTCCCTCTTCTTTCCAACTTGCAACGATGACCTACTTTTCTTGTAGATTCACTCATGGGCGGGGCAAACATCGCAGATACGATACGTCTTCATGATAAACGAGAGGTCAGCTGGGATGCGGATGCACCAAAACCGAGCGAAGAGCACCATCTGTAAGTACTTTACTTTCCCTGTCCTTTCCACCGGCGTAACCCCTCCATAAAGTCCAATCCATTCAAACGCCTTTTTTCCTGTTTTCACGGCTGCATTGTACGGTGAAGTGGAGGCATATTGAGACTTTAGAGGGTTTGTAGTAGAACACTGGATCCAGGTATAATTATTTCTTTGATGTTTTGATTAACATGATAGGTACAAGACCAATACAATCGGGCACTCAAAAGGTCTACTGACGCATTTGCAACGCATGCGATAGTAGGAAGTCTAGTTGGCGCGAAAGTTTACTACCTCTTCGGCGTACATATTCCGTGTTCTTGTAAGTT
>JAGGAP010000474.1:0-22952 GCA_017657235.1 Termitomyces sp. T73sscA
AAAATTCACGATTAATTATCTAAATGATCATCCAGATGACGGTGGTGTACGTGGCCTATCTGAGCTTATCATTCTCCAAGAAATCATGTTTCGCCTTATGCGCTTGGAGAACTTGTCATCTCTTCCTAAGCCTTGTGAGTATTTTGATATAATTGGTGGAACTGGAACAGGAGGGTATGTGACCAAAGCATCACTATCTCAAGTTAATTATTCAAGGATGATATATTAGAGTCATTGCATTGATGCTTGGCCGACTCCATATGCCTATTGACCTTGCTATTGAAAACTATGTCTTGTTCAGCAAGAATGTTTTCTCTGCTGTGAAGAAATGGAGCCTTCAGCATGAGAAATTCAAGGCATCTGTCTTTGAGTCTGGTATGAGAGACATAATACAATGTGCAGGATTTCCAGAAGGTGTTTTGATGCAAGAAGACCATCCTCTCTGTAGAAGGTGCTCAATTTTTCTTTTCACATTTTTGTTTCTTAGCTGATGTTGTAATCTCATCAAAGTTTTGTGGTGGCTCTTCCTGCTTCCAATATGACACCTCGGATCTTCAGGACATATAAGGTTGATGCCAATCAAGGCTATGATTGTACAGTGGTGGAAGCTGCTCGTGCTACCACTGCTACTCCTGATCTTTTCAAGCCTGTGTTTATTAAGTCTGATGGAGTTTTTGAAACCTTTGTTGGTGCAAGTCTGCGCTATAGTAATCCAACCCAACTTGCTGTGGAAGAGGCTGTAATGGCTTTTGGTCTTTCTCAACCAGTGGCATGTTTAGTAAATATAGGAGCAGGAAACTCTGGTCATATTTCTTGGAAGCCCAACAATATTTTTGGCCAAAAAATGATAAAGCTTCTTCATCAAATAGCCATTGATTGTGAAGATGTTGCTGAGCATCTTATAAAGAATTATATGCAAATACCTGGTTTTTTCTACAGATTAAGTGCAAATCAAGGGCTTCAAAAGATGGCTGTAGATGACTGGAATAAACAAGGAGAAATTAAAGCACATTCTCTAGCCTACTTGCAAAATGCCAAAACTACAGAACAATTGAATAACTTGATAAATACTTTGCATAGTTGTCCTCAAAAAACTATTCTTGAGGCTCTTAGTAAGTTGTGCAACTGGATCGAGTATATTTATTGCTGATATCTATTAAAAGGTGCAACTATATCTATAAGTATTTCTCATAAGCAGTCACCTTCTCAACTTATACAACTACTTCTTCCTATTGTTCCTGCTCCATCTCCACTGTTCACTGGCAGAGCAGACATTTTGTTGCATCTCAAAAGTTATTTTGATTCTGATCAATCTTCACTCAAAATTCAAAGGCAAAAATGTTTTGTGCTGCATGGAATAGGCGGAGCTGGAAAGACACAAATTGCACTGCAATTTTGTTATCAATTTGGAAGCAGGTATGAAATAGCTGTATTTTCACTTGATAATAGTCTAACTTTAATCACTAGATTTTCTTTCATATATATAATAGATGCCAGTTCTGAGGCATCAATTGTGGGGTCTTTAACTTCACTTGCTAAGAGTGTTAAATTGAGTGACACCACACATGCTGCTGCTCTCAAGTGGCTATATGACCAGAAAAATGAATGGTTCATGATTTTTGACAATGCTGATGATCCTGAAATCAATCTACAAACTTTTTTTCCAGTATGCAGTCATGGCAATATTCTTATCACAAGTAGAAATGAAAGATCTAAGATGTATGCACCTAAAAATCAATTGAAAATTGGAGAAATGTCAATTGAAGAATCACTAGCTGTCTTTTATGAAACTAGTCAGAGATCAAAAACTGAGGAAGCAGCTGCAAATGAGCTTGTTAAAGAGCTAGGCTACTTAGCATTGGCCATTGTTCAAGCAGGAAGTTATCTTTGTTACAACCAACATGTTGAAGTGAAGCAATACCTTGAAAACTACAGGAAAGACATGCCAAGATACTTGGCAGAAACAACTACACAGAAAATAGACAAGTATCAACTTTCTGTTTTTGCTACTTTGGATCTGAGTTATCAAAAGCTGGATGAAAAAGCACAAGCAATTCTTATGTTTTGTAGTGTATTACATAATTCTAAAATACCTGTATCAATCTTTGAAAGAGCTTGGAAAAATGTGTCAACTATATGTGAAGTAGAGACACAAGAATTACAGGACTTTCTTGAAAGGTTTGTAACAAGTGACAAGGAATGGAGTAATGAGTTAGTGGAAAAAGCACTTGATATGCTCAGATCTTATTCATTAGTAGAAATAGAAAGAGGAAAAGGAGGAGAAATGCTGTTGGAGATTCACTCACTTGTTCATAGGTGGGCTTTGCAGTCATTATCAAAAGAAAAACAAAAGAAAGTGGAAAAGTGTGCACAACAGCTCTTTTATTGTTTGGCAAGTGAGAGCTTGGAATATAATGATGCTGCTAAATGGGTACTGCATGTGTGTGCACTAATGAGTTGTCTAAGTTATAAATGTGATAATTACAAATTAGCAAAGAGATTAGGGAGAATTCTCTCAAATGCATATTTTTGGAGTGATTTAGAGCAGCTTCAGCAGCAGGCACTTAAAGGCTGTGAAGAGGAGCTGGGAAGCAATCATTCAGAAACTCTTTTTGTTATGTGTGACCTTGCAAAAACATTCAGAAAAGGTGGAAAGCTAGTGAAAGCAGAGAAGCTTCAACAAGAAGTTCTCAGAGTGAGGAAAGAAGCCTTTGGAAGTAGTCATCCAGAGACCCTTCAAGCCATGTCTAACCTTGCTGGAACATTCTGGGAGAGTGGAAAGCTCAAAGAGGCAGAGAAGTTTTATCAAGAAGTGCTGAGGGTCAGGAAAGAAGCCTTTGGAACTAGTCATCAAAACACACTCCAAGCCATGTCTAACCTTGCTGGAACATTCTGGGAGAGTGGAAAGCTTGAAGAAGCAGAGAAGCTTTATTACAAAGTGCTGAGAGTCAGGAAAGAAGCCTTGGGAACTAGTCATCCAGAAACACTTCAAACTATGTCTGGCCTTGCTACAACATTCAGAAGAGGTGGAAAGATTGAAGAGGCAGAAAAGCTTGATCAAGAAGTGCTGAGGATTAGGAAAGAAGCCTTTGGAACAAGTCATCCAGATACACTTCAAGCCATGTCTAACCTTGCTGGAACATTCTGGGAGAGTGGAAAGCTTGAAGAGGCAAAGAAGCTTGATCAAGAAGTGCTGAAGGTCAGGAAAGAAGCCTTTGGAACTAGTCATCCACAAACACTTCAAGCCATGACAAACCTTGCTGGAACATTCTGGGAGAGTGGAAAGCTTGAAGAGGCAGAGAAGTTCTATCAAGAAGTGCTGAGAGTCAGGAAAGAGACCTTTGGAACTAGACATCCAGAAACACTTCAAGCCATGTCTAACCTTGCTGGAACATTCTGGAAGAGTGGAAAGCTTGAAGAAGCAGAGAAGCTTTATAAAGAAGTGCTGAGAGTCAGAAAAGAAGCCTTTGGAACTAGTCATCCAGAAACACTTGAAGCCATGTCTAATCTTGCTGGAACATTCTGGAAGAGTGGAAAGCTTGAAGAGGCAGAGAAGCTTTATCCAGAAGTGTTGGAGGTCAGGAAAGAAGTCTTTGGAACTAGTCATCCAGAAACACTTGAAGCCATGTCTAACCTTGCTGGAACATTCTGGAAGAGTGGAAAGCTTGAAGAAGCAGAGAAGCTTTATAAAGAAGTGTTGAGGGTCAGGAAAGAAGCCTTTGGAACTAGTCATCCACAAACACTTCAAGCCATGTCTAACCTTACTACAACATTCAGAAGAGGTGGAAATCTTGATGAGGCAGAGAAGCTATGTCAAGAAGTGCTGAGGGTTAAGAAAGAAGCCTTTGGAACTAGTAATCCACAAACACTTGAAGCCATGTCTAACCTTGCTGGAACATTCTGGGAGAGTGGAAAGCTTGAAGAGGCAGAGAAGCTTTATCAAGAAGTGCTGAGAGTCAGAAAAGAAGCCTTTGGAACTAGTCATCCAGAAACACTTGAAGCCATGTCTAACCTTGCTGCAACATTAAGAAGAGGAAAAAAGAGAAAAGAAGCAAAAAAGCTTGAGCAAGATGTGTTTAGAATCAAAAAATCAAACTCTAATACAGGTATAAAAGCATGAATAATGATGAAAGTAAAGTTG
Organism: Termitomyces sp. T73sscA; assembly: GCA_017657235.1. Classification (NCBI taxonomy): domain Eukaryota; kingdom Fungi; phylum Basidiomycota; class Agaricomycetes; order Agaricales; family Lyophyllaceae; genus Termitomyces; species Termitomyces sp. T73sscA. Next base: position 4,142 of record JAGGAP010000474.1, read on the forward strand.
CATATGATAAGTAGTGGTGTGAAGAGTTAGTAATAATATTGATAGTCGATTTGAGAAATTATCAAACTTTGGTCTTACTCTTTGAAATTGGCTTGAATCAGAAGCTAAATCAATAATGAATTTCGAGATTAAAAATGGACTAAGGCCTTGGATGTCTCAACAAGTAATGTAAGATAGCTACAGTGGCTCGAAAAACTGTCCCAATGTTTTATCCTTTTTGAAAGATGACATTGGCATGAAGGATTGAAAGTATCTAAAATTCTGGTTAAATCATGTAAGATACCATGGCATCATAGCTACAGATCGCAGTTGAACCTATGTAATTAGAATCAAAACTGACAGAGTAATGGCCATCTTAAAATATTCACTCATTGGAACTGTTTTTTGAGCCTCTTTAACTTAGCAGCTTTATCCCTATTTTGGTTAGAAATAAAGAGTAAGTTGCCATACACATAGATGCAGTTTGTAGCTACAATGCCATAGTAATTTACATGATTGAACGAGAAATTTACATGATTTAACCAGAAATTTAGGTACTATCAATCCTTCATGCCAATGTCATCTTTCAAAAAGTATAAAACATTGGGACAGTTTTTTAAGCCACTGTATATTATATTGACTTGTAGAGATTGCAAATGTTGTAGGCAAATATGTACATAAGACAATAAGCAAATATATAGAGAAACATTGATAGAGTAGCCAAAATTTTACATGTGAATTTGTGAAATACATTCTATTATTGAACCCTACATCTGTCATGCACCTTTGAGCCACCATGCACTTCTGGCACCCACTTCTGATTCCTAAGTCCCAGGACATCCCTCTAATGCACTCAAATCCTCTGGAACCCTGGCTCTGCACATTGCTCCTGATCCTATCACTCTCCCATGTCACCTGCAAGCTCTTGTGCTCAATACACAATCAGAGGAATCACTTCTCAACAACTGTTAGGCTATTGTTTGCAATTCACAACAAATGCCACAATTAGACTGTTACAAAGTTTTGTATTAAGAAATATAAGTAAGGCATGTTCTACACACCTATTACAAAGTGAATCAAACTGAAGAATGTATGTACTAGTGCAACTGACTACTGTGGCCTAATGGCCACATGTATGGCACAACACATATTGTAACACCTGCCCCCCACTTGTAAGGTGTGAGCTTGACAAAAATAGAAAAAAAAAGAAAACTCTGTTCATTCTACAGCCTACTTGCCATGCCACTTCCTTCTACATATCCTCTTGTTCCTGTAGAACTCCTGTATAGCCTCAAGGGCATGCAGCATATCATATTTCTTCAACAACTTGTTTTTGCTCTCATTGTAACCCTTTTACCTGACTAGAAACTCTGTCAGTCTGCCATGCATCTTTCTTTCCTGCAGTATCTGTTCAATCTCCACTTTATTTCCTGTTTCCATCTGCATCAGCAGTGGTGGTTCTTGTTGGCACCTCAAAATTGTGTCCTTTTAGGCCAGGACCAGGCAAGAGATGTGAAACATGTTGTGAATTACCTATCTGGTAAGTCCAGCCTGTAGGCTGGAGATTAGATCTTCTGGGCCACTCTGAAGGGGCTGAAATGTTTGAAGTCCAACTTTTTGCTAGGCCTGTTAGACCATAAGTCTGCATGTTTGAGGTACAAGGTGATACACTAATGACAATGCCTGCTTGATACCCAGCTGCTTCTAGATCCTCTTCATATAATGTGCAAAAAGCTGTGGGCCACAATCTGACACCAACCTTTTTGGTGTGCTGTGTAGACACCAAACCCTCTTTATAAACATGTCACACATTGCCACTGCATTATTGAGGGAGTGTGCACTCAGGAAGTGTGCATGCTTTGTGAACTTATTGCAGACCACTTGTATCACATTGTAGCCTCTGAATGCTAGCAGGGGTTTGATATAGTTTGTTGAACTGTGCTGCCAAGAGCAATCTGAGACTTCTAATGGCTGCAGTGGATGTAAGGGCAACCTCTGGAGATTGTGGCTAAGTCACACAACTGGCAGAGGGAAACCCAGAGTATATTAGAACACTAATCAGTAATATAGTAATGACTACACACCTGGCAGGGGGAAATCCAAAGAGAACAAGTCTAAGGACTTCAACTGCCAGGTTGGTAAATTTACTAAGAATGAACCATGAGAAGATGTACTGTGGGAAAGATAATGTTGGACTTTGCACATGCACAAAACCCAATGTCATATGACATAATCACTAGAAAAACCAGGCCTGGACATGGCTCCAGGCTGCTGAAATGCATTTGTAACAAGAGAAATGAAAGTGAAATATAAGAAAAGAAATGGACTGTGTCTCTGAAGAACACTAAAAAAATCACATGATATGATGTCAGACTCTGTGCATGCACAAAACCTGATGTCATATTATGTAAGCACACGAAGCAGCACATAGAAAAGGTTGAAAAAGACTAAGAAACAGGGCCTATTGTACTAGAATGTAGACTATATAGCTTAATCCTCTGGCAGGTTTTGCAGCCCTCCATGTATCTCTTGACATACTCCAACATCCTTGGCCAGTAGTAGCTTCTTGCAACTAGCACTAGTGTGTTTGCCGGCTCTAGGTAACTATAGAAATTGAGTTGTGGTACAGCTGCAGCACCAGGTATTTGACCTCCTCATCATTTATCACATAGACCAAGCCCTGAAAGCAAACTAGCCTATTGTCTACCATAAAGTCTTTGAGCCATGATTTCACCAAAGCCAGTGCATTTTCCACCATCTACAGCAGCTGCAACCTTGAGTCTCTAGGCAACAACTTTTTTACTTGCTCTAGAATGCTTGTATCTGCCAATATTATCTGTGCTGGTGCTACCTGCCACACTAGTATGCTTGCTGTTGGTTCAGATCTTGTACTGTCATGTACTCAAGATTGCAGTGGTCAGAGAACACGTTAATGAAAAATGGGTTGCCCTGCAAGTATGGCCTTCACACCTCAAATATACCAGAAGCAGCTCCTTGTCATATACATCATAGTTCTGCTCTGCTGGTTGCAATCCTTTGGAAAAGAACACAATAAAACACCACTCACTATTCTCTGACTTTTATAAAAACACTGATACAATGTTGCCACACCATCAGGAGCATAACAAAGACCAGAAGTCAAAATAAACATGTATTAAGGCTGAAAACTGTAAGCCTTCTAGTAAAACAAGTTCCAGCAACAATATTTCTTTAAAATACACCAGAAGAAATACAGAACAGAATGAGACAAAGACTATACTAGGCTATACCCTCAAAAATAGTCCAATCAACTGTAGTGGGGAGGAAAGCATGGGACTGGCAGAAGCACCAGAATAACATCAATATGGAAGAATCTAGATCAAAGTAAAATTTGATCTAAGATTGGATAGTTGGAAAAAGATAATGGAAAGGAGATAAAGGGAGGATGAAAGGGAGGATACAAAGGGAGGATGAATAGAAGGATACAAAAAGGAAGATGAATGGAAGGATACAAAAGGGAAGATGAATGAAAGAATATAAATGGAAGAAGGAGCTCAAAAGGAGAAACAGGAAACTATGAATGGAAGAATACAAAAGAAGGAGAGATCAATGAGGAAGCAGAAGCCAAAAATAGAGAAGAATGACAGCACAAGAAACTAGCCTGTGGCACTGAAACAAGCCTCCAAAAATGGGAAATGGAATAACTATTATATTAGAGGTACTAGAAAGTCTGAAACCAAAAGTCAGGTGTAGGAAGTGGTCTGTGCACTGTATAGAGAGGTATAAATAGCCTGAGTAGAGTAGAAAATAAGCAGGCAATTAATAGGCAAAGGCTTGGTGGCTCCCAAGAAGTGAATTACTTTGGCTGGAGTTTGTTGAAAAACCTCTACATTTCAGAATAGTAATATTTTGGAAAGTAACTTCAACTTCAAGTTTGATATAAAGACTTCAGTGTAAAATAGTGAATTGTCTAAACTATCAAGAAAGCTCCAGAACTATAGTAAATACTCTAACCAAGTACTACATCTGAAGCCCACTGTGAGGGGCTTTGCTTAGACAATTTACATAAAAGAAGCACTGTCATCAAATTCAAAACCTTGTGGACCAGCAAGCACAGTTCACACATCAAGCTAAAATGAAAATATCATTTGCACCAAGAGGGTCTACCCCAGAAAGACTAATGAACAGTGCCAAAGCCACGGGTCAACACTACAGAGCAAGCACACAAGCCTGCTACCTGCAGCAGCAAAACTACAACACTCAATCTAATTAGTGCTAAGGATCCTGAACAGATCTTAAGAGCAAGCCAGAAACAGCCAACTAAAAATAGCAATACATCTACATCACAGAATCAAACACACAACATGCCAATAGAACAATCAAAGCAAAAGTAACCATTGTCCACAAGCCATGATGCCCCCCATGCTTTCTATACATGCAACCTACAGAAGTTCAATGTTTACTCCAGAAAATAGAGAGCCTCTTTAAAGCAGCAGAGATTAGTGATGATCAGGAGAGAAAAAAGAAGTTGACAGAGTATGTGGATGCAAAAGCAGACAGCAAGTGGCAGGGATTAAACAGCTTTGGAGATGAATTGAGTTGTGAATATTGCATAAAAGAAATACAAGATTCATACTTGGAAGCTATTTCTGACATGGGAAACATGGCAGTACTTGACAAGATCTGCCAGAAACATGCCCAATTAGCACAAAATGACATAGAAGAAATATATGCACTTGTGAGAAAGTTCTGTGCTGAAGCAAAGAAGTTAACAGGCATGTTGGGAAATGATGCCTTGGTAGAGAATTTCACCAAGTGTTTTATCCCATATTAGCTCAAGCATTGCAAAAATATGGACATTACAACAATAAAGATAGGAAAAGGCTTAAAGACGATTGGTATGATTTCAAAGAGATCTTCAACATAGTTGCCATTCTAGTTGATCTCTTGTTCCAGAACAATGTAGACCAACAAGAAAAGGTGCCAGGGATAATCAAAGTGAAGCAGGAAGCAGATTTAGAGACTGAAGGGAGGTTAGCAAACCTCCAGGATGGAGTCATGGCTCTGGGCAAAGAAATGAGTAGTTTGAGGGGATTCATGCAGACCATGAACAATGAGTGGAGGACAAAGAATCAGACTCTCAAGCAGAGAGATCTTCAAAATAGAGTTGGGATGCCCCCACCAACCTTACAGACCATGCAGTTGCAAGGGAACAGCAATACAGCTGCAGGAATAAACTGTTATCACTGTTGAGAGCTGGGACATTGCACTAATGACTGTGAATACCTCAAAATTCAACTCCATTCTTTTTGAGGATAGACCTAGGTTACCTTCTGGGAATCCTATTCCTAGGAGTTCACCAAATGTGCCTCCAAAGGAAAGGGTCAATGCAATAATGGATCCAAAAGCTGCAGCCTTCTATGGCTGGGTAGAGAAACCTTTCGTAACTATGCCAAGTGTACCTACTTATGTGCAAACATTACTCAAAGAGAAAGAAGACTTGGAGCAGAAAATAGAGAAATTGCAGAACTTGGTGTCAAGTCTAGTAACAAGTAGGAGTCAGGTTTATGAGGAGGAAACCCAGCAGCAAAGGCAGGAGGGTTTTTAGAGAACTCAAGGAAGGTGGTAGATGGAAAAGTCTAGCCTGAACAGAAGACACCACTACCACCTGAGAGTAATCTAAGAAGGCAAAAGGGGGTCATAGAGATAGAAAAAGGCAGTCTGCTATTTGAAAGAAGGATTTCCAAAGGGGTCAGTGATCCATGAAGATTGTGTTGCTACCTTCTTGGAACAGCTTCCACCACAGGATAGACTAGAAGTGGTCTATGTTGCTAGAGACTTTCAAGTATCAAGGTCTCTGTACCTAGTGTGAATGACCAAGCTAAAGTGGAAGCCATATTGATTAGTGGGTCTCAGATTGTATGCATGGCTTTGGACAAAGCTCTAAGCTTGGGCTTGACCTGGGATTCTGACATAAAGCTGCGCATGGAGAGTGCCAATCAACAAGTTAATGAGTCCTTGGAGATGGCTAAGAATGTGCCCTTCAAGTTTGCTGAGGGTTTCACAATATACTTGCAAGTGCATATATTTGAGAAACCTGCTTATACAGTACTACTGGGAAGGCCATTTGATACAGCAACAGAGAGTAATGTGCAGAACTTAAAGGATGGTAGTGCAATTATCACCATCAGGGACCCTAATACTGGGAAGAGAACAGCACTTCCCACCTTTGAGAGAGGGAAGAAACCTCCTGACAAAAAGGAAGAGTTGGGAAAAGCATTAGCCTTGAGGAATTGATCCCTAACCAAGGAGAGGCTGCAACAAGGGATACTGTGTTAAGGAGAAGAGTTTTGAGCAACAAGAACTCAGGGATGTATTCTTGGCTGCTCACCATGCTACTGGAATAGAGGGAGAGTAAACAGAGCATTTATTAGGAGCTATCTGAATGAGGAGCTAGGATACCTACCTGAGGAATTAAAGAGTGGAGGGGGAGGAAAACCAGGAGGAGACAGTACAAGTGTTTGGGAAATATAAACCTGTAGCCAGGAAAGTTGGGCCTGTGCTAGGTACTACACCAGAACAGTTCAGGATAGAGAGGAATATCACTGGGGATCCTTTGAAGGACATGCCATCTTTGAGTCTACATCCACTTGAATTCAGACCTACTGGAGGTACACAGAGGAATGTAAACAGATTATAGACCAAGCACATGAAGGGGAGTTTCTATGGCCAAAGGAAAGGAAGTTACTGCACCACTTGATCATGCAGCAAAATGAAGCCTTTGCATGGAATGACAGTCAGAAGGGGAAGTTCAAGGAGGAATACCTTCCACCAGTTGTGATGCCAGTAGTACCTCATCAGCCATGGGTGTTGAAAAACAGACCCATCCCTTCTGGGAAATGCAATGATCCTTGGCTCTCCCAAAACACCTCCCTTTTATACTCCTTGCTTGGCACATGGACCCATGCATTGTATGCATGATTCCCTTCATTTTGGTTCCACTTTTACGGGTGTTGGATATGCCTGGCTGAATGTCTCAGCCACCTCTGCATGAGTGAATCATTCTATTCTAGCCCCTCTTTGTTTGTTCATCCTGGCTCTCTTCCTTTACTGTGTTCTCTGGGGCCTGCTTCTTCCACTAAGCATTAGTTGGTGCAGAGGGCTGAGCAAGGAGGGAGGCGTTTGAGATGGATTTTGGTTCAAAGTAGAGCAGATGTGGGGTTGGCAAAGGTTTGATTGATGTTCTTGGATCAATGATCCATAATCAATGGTTGTGGATCAAGATCTATAATCAATGATCCATAATCAATGGTTGTGGATCAAGATCTATAATCAATGATCTCAGATCATTGATCACTCATCAATCATCTTGCATCTGTCCTGCCTACATTGTCATTTGTTAATACCAATTTAGATGTCCCTTTTTGTATTTACTTCCCACAACCTGCTGGCCTTCATTGGGCATCATTGAAATGTGGTTTTCTATGGCACTGAAGTATGTCCAGCCTATGGGTTCTGGCTTTTATACTTAGTACATGTTTGCTTACATTTTTCAGCATTTTATGCATGTACTTTTTAGACATAATAAATTTATATATTTCTCAGTTTGGTCGCAAGCAAGACTCGTGCCATATCAGTAGCAGCCTTTTATTCAGCAAAGCTGAGTTCTACACAGCAAAACTATTCTATGCATGAAGTCAAATCATTAGCTAGAGTAGAAACCATGATGCAACAGAGACATATTACAAAAAGCATGGTTTTGTTGGTATACTGACCATGAAGGATTAATCCACCTACTGAAGCAGAGAGATCTGTCTGCATGCCAAACCAGGTGGATTGAGAAATTGTCCACATTTGACTTTGAAATACATTATGAGCCTGGGAATGACAATATTCTCTTGCATGCACTGTCAAAAATGTACTCAAGCAAGACTCTGGGAACTGTTTGTGCTAAGTCTGAGTATATGCAGGATGATGGTGATATGAAGCAAGTCTTGCTTATGGCCAAACTGAGAAAGATAAAAATATATATTTGTGTCTAATAGTACATGCAAAGAAAAGCTGAAAACTGTAAGCAAGCTGTACTTAGAAAAGCTGAAAACTGTAAGCTAGACACACCTCAGTATGGTAGACAAAAGCCACATTTGCCAACACCCAATGCCAGCCAGCAGATCATGGGAAGCAAGGTCTAAAGAAAGCATCTAAATCAGTACTAACCAATGACGCTGTGGGTGGGACAAAGTTGAGACCATTGATTGTTGATGATGATCCAAGATAGTTGATGGCAGATTTCAATCATCATCAATCACAGATCATTGATCCAAGATCAACTGATCAAATGGTCATCAATACAGCCTTTGTTCCCTCCAAAAACAAGGCCTTCTGTATGTGTCCTATGCACACTGTTCATAATGCCAGCCCTACTCAAAGCGCAGACAGAAGACAAGGAAAGGAAGGGCAAGATATAAGGTGGGAAGGATAAAGAATAAAGGTGTGAAAAGCAGATGTGGAAGACAAATATCAATGCAATGCAGAACAGACTGAGACTTCAACAAAGCATGAACAATGGACTGCAATTACTCATGCTCCAAGACACAGTCTCACACAAATGGAACAATGGTCTGGGCGCATCAAGGGGGTATAAAAGGGGGAGGATTTTTGGGACAACAGGCAAGCAATCAGCTTGCCATGGCTTGGAGTCTCCAGGGAGCAGACATCTTAGGCTAAAGAGCTCGTGATTGTCTTCAGGGAAATCTATTAGTTGTATTGGGAATAGAAACCAAAGTTTTATTAATTCAACTCAGTGTAAATTTAAGCTGTTTCTAAAATCCAGACAAACTGTTGCATTTCACTACTTAAAAAGGTGTGTGTTGTGTGCAGCTTGAACCCTCGATCTTAGGATTTGATAGTAGCTAAATCAAAGCTAATAATATTATAATATTATTGTGAGCTTTAATTTACAAGTTGCTAAGAAAATTTGCATCAGTAGAAAGAGAAAAGAGGCAAAAAAGCTTGAGCAAGATGTGCTCAGGATTAATAGATCAAACTCCAAGAAAAATATACAAGCATGAATAATAATGAAAGTAAAGTTAAATATGATAAGTAGTGGTGTGAAGAATCAGTAATAACATTGATGGTGAATTTGAGATTTTATTGATAGTGTAGCCCCAATTTTACATGTTAATTTGTAAAATATATTCTATTATTGAACTCTACCCCATGCATAAAGTTTCATTTGGAACAACAATACTGTATTTTAATGGTGCATTATTTCTTATTTTAGTAGACCTCTAATGATGGTATTTTGTGATTTGGTATAGCCATTGGCTACAGATAGTACAATCTTGCATGTTTTGCGCAGTAGCTAAATCAGACCAAATTACTGAATTAGACTAGTTATGTTGTAAATGCAAGATGTTGTCCTTATATAATCTACTAATATGCATTACAGATGTATGTCTACTACTAAATAAGGCAACTGGATGCATTACAAATGCATCAGATATGCATAAAATAACCTAGCAGTTACATATCCTCATTTTAGATCAATGCACGGTCTAGATAGGGTATGGGGGTCTCCTCACAATCCAATGCATCATAGTGACACAAGCTAAGGTGGGTGTATAGAATACAAGGTAGATTTCCTCAGAGTCAGACACAGTGTGTGAGATGACTTATATTACTTGTAGAATACAAGGTAGATTCTACAGTGGCCAGTAAGTAAAAGTGAGACTAAATAGTAAAGGTAACATACTCCTCACAGTCAGACATGGTGTGTGAGACAACTGAGGAGCAGGATAAGAATGTAACAAGAGTGTAACAAAAAAGGTTGTTTGGTAACAAAGGGTAAACATAATACTGGAATCTCCAGTGGCACAACAAGTAAGTAAACAAGAATGATAAATAAGTACAGGCCTGGTATTGTCATCCCTCAACACTCCCCCTGACATGCAGGACCTCATGAGGCTAAGACAGGAGATGAAGTAGTCATAGGCAGCACATAGAAGTGGTTGAGTGAATAAATCAGCAAGGTTCTCAGTTGACAAGATGCAGATGATGGATATTTTGCCATCCCTGATATGCTCTCTAATATAATGGTAGTGTAATATCTATGTGTTTTGCGTGTGCATGCCCTTTTGTAGATTTGGCAAGTGCAACATGGATCATGATCGGGAGGTCTTGTAGGAGGATGATCTTGACCATGAAGTTGTGCATCCACAGACCTTGTTGGGCTCCACAGGTCATTGCCATGTATTTGGCCTCTGTTGTGCTCAGTGCCATAGTATTTTGCCTCTTTGAGGTCTAGGAAACAGCTCCATCACCCATAAGGAATACATATCCTCCAGTTGACCTTTGAGTATTAAGGTCCCCCCCATAGTCCATGTCAACATAGCCTACTGGTTTAATAGAGTTGCCTGGAGTTTTAGAGTACTTTAGTCTATAGTGTAGAGTTCCCTTGATGTATCCAAGAACATGTGTCAGCGCTTTCCAGTGAGCTGGGCTGGGGTTTGTCTGGAATCAGGCTAGTAATCCCATAGCATAGGAGAGATCGGGCCTGGTTGCGACTTGGGCCCACATTAGCAATCCAAGTAATTCTCTATAGGGCTTGTCTTGCATGTACTGGCATTCTGAATTGGTTTTGGGGGACATTTCCTCAGTGAGTTGTATTCCTGTCAGTAGAGGTGTGGTGTGTGCATTGCAATCAAACATTCTAGGACTCTGTTTAGGTAGGTGCATTGCAAAAGCAAGATGGATCCGGTGTTGGGGTCATGTGAGACAGACATTCCAAGTATGAAGGTAGGGTTGCCAAGATCTTTGATGTTGTAGATCATTCCAAGTTCTTTCTTGGCTTATTTGGCTTCTTCCTTTGATGTGCTGATGCCAAACACATTGTTGTTGAAGGTATTGGTTATTGTGTGTTCCTTGTATATTTTATAGTGTCTTACACAGGTGTTCATGTGTGATGTGTAGTACTTCAGTGTTCTGTACACTGAATCTAATTCCCAGAACTAGTCCCTTCTGTCTTGCATCATATTGTATAGGGTTTTCAAAGGTTTTCAAAAGTAGAGCCTTCTTACCCTCTCCCCCTTTAAAACCCTGAGGTACGTCCAGATAAACCTGGAAGTCCAGTTTGCTATTGAGGTAGGCAGAAACAAAATTGATCTGCCTGATTTCCCATCCAAGCTTGGCAGCTACAGCAGCTGATATCCTCAACAATTCTGAATGGACAGCAGCAGCATATGTTTCATTGTAGTCCTCCCCCAGGACCTGTGAGTAACCCTTTCCCTTTGCAACCAACTTTGCCTTCCTTCTAACAATTCTTCCCTCTCCATCAGATTTGTTTGAGAAGACCCACTTGCACCCTATCAGTTTCTTTCTGGCTGAGACCTTGCTATTGGAAACTAAATAGAATACTCCTCTATCCTCTATAACTTTCAGCTCCTCCTGTATTGCGGGCATCCAGATATTCAGACATTGCATGGCCTCTTCATACATGTGGGGGACTGATGCATCTATCATTGTGTCCAATGAGGCTAGGAATGCGTAAGCATTGTATGTAGGGGCTAGTTTATTCACAGTGGCTAGTGCTAAAGTTGGCTGTTCTCCCTAGCATGAACATGTTTGGAGTGGTGGAGTGCCTGTGGCATTGGATGGTGGGTGCGGCTAGCATCTCCCTCTCATTCCTAGCATTGGTGCTTATGTCAGGGTCAACAGCTCTCCTGGCATCATTCATGTCCTCTGTGGAGTGCAGCTGCAGTGCGTCTGGCTGGATGCATGGGGCATTCAGTTGGTCGGGCGCTATGACCGCTGGTATGTTAGGTTGAGTCATTGGCATGTCAAGCAACATCAGGGACTGGTGTCCCCTTCCCTTGTCAAAGATGATATCATGCAATGTTACAATGCTGTGGGTCTGCCAGTCAAGCAGTTGATAGCTGTGGTTGGAGTACTCTACCAATGTGTACTTTACAGATCTCTGGTCTAGTTTTGATCTCACCAGCTCTGTGCAAAGGCGATGCACACAAAAGATTGCAAGTGGTGTACCCTCTGCCTTCTGCCTGTCCAACCCTCTTTAGGCACCTTGTCTGCATATTGAGCAGATAGTAGCAGGTTTCTAACATATATGTGGGTCAAAGCAGCTTCTGCCTAGAGGTCTTTTGGCAGCCCACTCTTGGCTAGCATGCATCAGACCTCTTCAATTACTGTCTGGATACAATGCTCAACTAATCCATTCTGGGCATGGGTGTATGGAGTTGTAACTGTCAGGAGTATTCTGTGTTTGGAGCAGTAGTTTCTCCAGAGCTCATTTATCCATTGGCACCCTGCATTGACTCAGACCCTCATCAGCCTTTGACCCATCTGGCACTCAGATTCAGCATGGGAATAGGCCAGGACAGTTAGGGTAGTCTTGGCATCCTTTTATGACAAGAAGTAGCCAGTCATGTGCATAGTGTGGCTGTCAATGGCAAGCATCAAGTACAATGTGCCCCCTATAGACCGATTCCAATTTTTTGACATGAGCACTGAAGAGGAACTCAGCACGATGGACCATGGACAAAGAATATTTATAGTCAAGCAAATATCAAACTAGTGATGCGAAATTGGAGTTTTATTTTACTTAGTTTAATTTACAATTTAACCGTTCAATTCTTATATTTCATGAGTATTGTGGGGCTCAGTTACAAGCAATGCAAACTTTTTATGAACTGTAATAATAATTTACTGTTGATTTATTTAAAATGTAATATAATATCACACTTCAAAAAGGCTCAAATAATATTATTAAATGGCAGCCTGAAGTCAATAACTAATGCTCCGGCCTAAGAGGTCCACTCCCCGGGGACTCCAAGCCATGGTAAGGTGATTGCTTGGCAAGTCCCCAATTTCCCTCCCCTTTTATATCCTCACACCGTGTGCATGGACCAGTGTTCCTTATGTGTGATTCTGTTGTCCCGACGCATACCCAGCATGCCGTTGCATGCTTGGCAGGGTCTTGACGTGTCCTGGCCCAAGGTTTAGCCCTTTCTCTGGCTCCATTTATCCCTGGTGCTCTTCCTTCCCTTACTCCTCCTTCCTCCCTTGCTTCATATCTGAGAACACTTGTGGCTGTTGGCATCCATAATGCTGGTAGCAGGTCTGAGGGGGGGAGCAACAAGGCTTGGATTGTGCCTTGAGTGGGAGCTAGGGTAGTTTTGTGGTGACAAAAGTTTGATGATTTGATCATGGATTATGATCTGTGATTGCAATCTTGGCTTTGCACTGCCACAACCTTGGCTAATCCTTTTCACAATCAAACTTTGATGACTGCCACCTCGCTGCTACAGTCCTTGGTCATTGTTACACAGTGTTGGGGTCTTTTCTGAGGTAACTTCCCTGCATCTACTGTTTTCAATGCATGCTTACAGTTTTCAGCATTGTATTGATATAGAGCAAGTCTCGCTCATGAACAAACTTAGAAAGATATGATATAATGATGTTTAAATAATACATGTATAAAAATGCTGAAAACTGTAAGCAAGCATGTACTAAATAAAAGCCAAAAACCATAGGCTAGACATACCTCAGTACTGTAAAAGAAAGCCACATTTAATGGCACCCAACATATGCCAACGGGTCATGAGAAGAACTAAAGGGGACATCTAATCAGTATTAATTAATGTTGATGTGGGTGGGGCAGATTGGAGATCATTGATTGGTGATGGGTGATCATGATCTGAGATTGTTGATTGCAGATTCTGATTCACAACCATTGATTGCAGATCATTGATCCAAGATCAGCAATCAAACATTTGTTGACCCCACATCTGCTCCACCTTGAACCAAAAACATCTCAACATCTCCCTCCCTGCTCAGCCCTCAGCACCAACCAACCATTAGCAGGAGCAACAGGCTCCGGAGAGTGCAGCAGAGGAAGGAGGATGCTATAAAGAACAAAAGAAGAGGGGCTGAAACAAAGGATTCACTCACATGGGAGTGGCTGAGACAAAACAGCCCAGGAATATCTGATACCCATGAAGGTGGAAATATAATGGATAGGATCACGTGTACAATGCACTGGTCCATGCACCATGCAAGGGGGTATAAAAGGAAGAGGTTTTGGGAAGGGTCAGGCAAGCAATCAACTTGCCATGGCTTGGAGTCTCCAGAGAGCAGACATCTTAGGCCAGCACAATAAGTAATTGACTTTGGGCTACAATTTTCATAATATTATTTGAGCCCTTTTTGAGTGTGATTCCTCATTACATTCTTAACAAATCAATAACAAAATTATTATTCTTACACTTATAAAGTGTGTGTTTGCTTGTAATTGAGCTCCACAATACTAGTGAAAATAAGATTGTTATTGAACAGTTTAATTTTAATTAAATTAAATAACTAAAATACTTCAATTTTGCATCAGTATGGGTATCTTTTTCTGGATATACTCTGTCTGTCTCAGTGAGAGACTGACATATCACTGGCATTGAGTGTTGAGAGACACTATTTTTCTCCATACTCTTTGAACTGACTCCTTTGTTACTTCTAGGTCAAACATTCTTATTATGTAGCTGTAAGGGCAACCTCTGGAGGCTGTGGCTTAGTCACACAGCTGGCAGAGGGAGATCTAAAGAGAACAAGTCTGGAGACTCCTTAGGCCAGTTTTAATGCTTCTGGGGTCTCAGAAGTGTGAGGAACAGCTATACAGAACAACAGATAAAGAATAACTCTAACCTAAATAGTGAAAACTTCAAAAATTGCCTAAGCCAGAAAAACTCCAGTTATGTAAGCCCAAAGTTGGCAGTGCTGGGAGGGCCATCTTGTTTGTGTCATAACTCAGAAACTAGAGCCTCTCAGATGCTGAAAGTGGTATCAATGGATAGGGCTAAAGAAGGGGTGTAGATAGAAGTTCTTGGTAGGGGAGAAATGAAAGTGAGAGAAGAGAGAGAAAGGCAAAGCTGAGGAGTCCCCTGACAAGTTCCAAGTTTTAACATCTCAAAATCTCAAGTCCAATGCAATGAGGAGTCATATCATAAATGATTCATCTTACTTAAAATAATGGGTTTGCCATTGGGGATTTGAAGACTTTGTGAAGACTTCAACTTGAATGTAATGCTTAGCTGAAACTGTAAGAGTGACCTCTGGAGGTTGTGGCTAAGTCACACAACTAGCAGAGGAAAATCCAAAGTATATTAGAATATTAATCAGTAATATAGTAATGACTACACACCTGGCAGAGGGAAATCCAAGGAGAACAAGTCTAAGGACTCTGACTGCCAGGTTGGCAAATTTACTAAGAATGAACCATGAGAAGATAAACTATGGAAAAGATGGCATCAGACTCTGTGCATGCACAAAACCTAACTTCATATGATATAATCACCAGGCCTGGACTGTAAGAGTAAGGCTTATCATCTGTGGAACTCCTTCCACAGTGCCAGCAATGCAAGCAACAAGCAGGAGTCAAGCAGGCTTAGAGGCAGGCAGAAGTCAAGCAAGTGGCAGGTAAAGCAAACAGAGGGTTGGACATTGCTAGAGATTCAGTGGATAGGCCAGGAGAATACTGCTCTTGTTCAGCCTGGAGATATTCCATCCACAGGCTGCCTTTATATATGACATTGGTGGCTGTGCTATTACTAATTCTGCTTAACTAAGCAGGTTCCTGTAAGGATGACCTCTGGAGGTTGTGGCTAATCACACAACTGGCAGAGGGGAATCCAAAGTATATTAATATATGTATAGGTAAATAAGTATTAATAGTTATGCACCTGGCAGAGGGGAATCCAAAGAGAACAAGTCTAAAGATCCACCCTGCCAGGCGTTGAAGAAAATAAAGGTGAGTCACATGTTGGGGTCACATGTCCAGGTCACATGTCCGGGTCACATGTCCGAGTCACATGTCTAGATCACATATGCAGCTGAGTCTGAAATGAGGAGGAAAATGATGGCTAGATGGCAGGAATTTCTCCTCATTTGAAACCCAGCCCAACTTGATGAGCCTAACTTGACGTTTGAGGGGGTCTGGCACTGGACTGAGTAATTCAGGGAAGAGTGATCTGAGGCAAGAAATATAAGTGAAAAGGAACGTCCTCTGACAGTCCCAGTATGTAATGGAGTACGACTAACAATAATTGATGCTGAGTAAGGTCTATATGTGTGACTCATCAAGGCTGACTACTAGAAGACAGAAGGAGATAGAGCAGGCCAAGTGGTCAGTCAGAAAAGCTAGGAATGGGCAAATCATCAGACTAAGCTTGGAATAGTATTGGACATGGCTCTAGGCTGCTGAATAAAAAACATTTGAAAAAAGAGAAATAAAAGTGAAACATAAGGAAAGAAATGGACTGTGCCTCCAAAAAATAGCAGAAAATCATGTGATATAACATTGGACTCTTTATATAAGTGCAGAAAGCAGTGCATAGAAAGGGTTGAAAAAAAAAAAAAAACAAGAAACTGAGTGTATTGTATGGAATGAATGAATTTAAAGAGTAGTTTCCTGACATCAGCCCCCCTCTAGTGTTCAGTGCATTGACATGCAGGGAAAAAGTAATCCAGGATGGCCTAATTGGCTGGTACAGTCAGGTAAAGTCCTTAAATGGCTCTGAGTGTATTAGAATATTTCTGGTATAATTCTCTAACCAGACCTGGTGCATGAACATTCTGCTGTGGTTCCCAAGATACATCCTCTAGACCATAGCCTTTCCACTTCACCTTGAACTAGAGGAGAGAAGGTTGCTATGAACTTTATCTGTCTAGCTTCAGCTGGTATTGGACCATTTTCCAATAGTCTTGAAAGAATTAATACAAAAGCATCTGCAGCTACTGGCTGATAGAGGCCAGGATGTACCTAGGGCTGATTTGACTGAATAAATCAAACTTTTTGTGTGGATATTTTTGAGCTAGAGCTTGTTGAGTATATTAAGTGTATAGCAGCCCAAGGAACCACAACATCTACAGCCAGAGTCAGTGGATTATAGTGCAGTAATGCATCAACAAGCACTAGGTATTGTGGAAATCAATGGATATTCTGGTGCTCCACAACAAGCAAATGAGTTCCAACAGGACTTTGTGAGGCAACAGAATGCCACAAGACAGCAAGCCAATACAGGTGGAGTGCCTACCAGGGCACTGTCTGAGGGTAGGACTACTATGTCCAATTCTGCAGACTATGATGATGCATCCACAAGGAGCAAGGATGCCTTATCAATGTGTTACAATAAAGGAAGAGGTATGAAAAGCTTGTGTACCAAAGGAGACAGCTACACCACAATGTATTGCAAAATGTATCCCTTTAGTAGACAATTGGAATGTGCATCCACAACCAAGACTTGTGGAATCATAGCGCATTGTTGATAGACAACCAGGGTATAGTGTTTGAAGGGCATGAAGGAGTTATACCAATTGATGAAATGTGGCAACAATGTATCATGAGGACTGGAGAACCAGATAGGAATCCAGGCTATGAAAGCAGTGACAAGGATCACCAGAGTAACCAAGGACATGGTTGTTGTAATAACAACAGTGATGAACAAGATTGTCAACATGATCACAGACCACCTGGTTACTGACTAGATACACCAGCTCCTTGGGTCCCACCTGTGCTGTGTCACAAACACAGGATGGAGGAGCCCCTGTATTAAGTATCCAGGGCATGGTCTATGCCTGCACCTCATGATCTGCATGATAGCATGCCAGGAACAAATGAAGTGGTCAGAATTCATATGAATCATATGCATGACCACCTTAACTGTCTTATAAATGACTCTTTGGGAGTCAAGTTCAAGTTTCCTGATGGAGTAAAACCTTGTTACACTGAAGATAAGCATATGCTGGAGAACATAAGCACAGACTACAACACACTATAATCAGTGCAGCTTGTCTATGCAACAGGAAGTTGCCAACTAATGAAGGTTGGTACCTTCTTGGCAAAATGTTCCACAGAAGAAGAGGCAGAGGAAGAGGGAAAAACACCTGCACAGCACTTTCAGTGCATTCAAAAAAATAAAAAGCTCACTAAGAAGAAGGCAACAGCTGCTCTAGCTCATAGGGCCTAAAATGACTTCTTGGAATGCATTTCCAATTGGCTGGAAGTTGAGATCTGGGAGCTGCTTGACATTGAGCAGCTCAACTCATGTTTTTATGGGACCTTTGGGGCCTTGTTTTTACTATTTGTACCTGTTGAATACTGTGTTTGTCAGTGCTAATGCAAACTATACAACTGTGTTTGAGTTCAGTTCTAGCTAAGCAGCTAAAATCCCAAGTACAATAGTCTCCAAATTTGCCTGCTAAGGCTTCTCTAATATACTGTATGAGCTGGAACGGCTCCACTATTACTATGCAAATCTGCATGCCTCATTCAAAGTGTATCATTGCATATATGCTCATTACAGAGTTTCAGTTGTTTGTGTAGTAAACTGATGTGTTGTTGCACAATTGTACTATGAAGTTGCTGTGTTTGAATCCTGTGTATCAGAATCTTGTTAATCCAATGCAAAGTCCTGAAAACCTCAAGATTGTCAAACATCATCAAATTTCATTGTGCTTCTTGTGCATTAAATACAATGGCACATCCATGTTGCACATCATACATGCACCTGATCCCAACATGCTGCTAGATCTCAAGCAACTAGCTTGATACACACCAATTTATAGACAACTAGGGATGAAGAACACTTGGCAGAGTATTGTAGTTGACTTTGTCTACCACATGCACTGGCAAACTCTATTTGGGTTTGCACCCTGGCATGCCCTCTGTGCCACCAGCACAGGCAAGACCTCAATTGTTTGGTGCCTGGCAGTGATAATGGTGCACCCATGGCTGTATTACAAGGCTGTGACCTTCTATAACAAAGCCCACCCAGAGCAACTGTTTGTGGCC
>JAGGAP010000475.1:0-22918 GCA_017657235.1 Termitomyces sp. T73sscA
ATGATATGTAGACCGTCGTCTACACCTAGATCAATACACCGTAAGTGAACAATCCTCAGTAGTGTATAAACAGAACTATATTTGAGTACCTAGATCAATACACCGTAAGTGAACAATCTAGATACAGTTATTGTGTTCGTGTATGGTAAGTGTCCGTAACGTACCCTCAGTAGTGTATAAACAGAACTGAGGGTACTCGTGGTTGTCCGCGCTACGTTATAAGTAGCTTTGGACAAAGCAGCCATGGCCATGCGGTGGCCCTGACAATGGTACGTGGTACTCTTCACATCGTCACATCCCAACACTCCCAACATATTGCGAGTTTTATACCTTGGATGTTGTTTCATCTGTATGATTCACCATGTGAAAACAACAATCTTTTGTACAAGTTGCACGCCGCGCAGCAGCCAGCCTCATTGCTGTAGATTACGTTAGTTGTTCAATAGATAGTCAGTCATCTATGACAGGACAGAAGCATCGTCTCGAACCAAATCATTCCTTTAACCGCGGGTGGCGACCTTGAGGCTTTGAAGCGGCTTCCTATCTTTCATAACTTGCGCCCATGGACTCGTGACAACATTGAGTATTCCCAATGCCACTGTTGAGTACGAGTCTTCTTCACAGAACGATGGACCGTCTCTTCTTCTCTTGGTAATTCCCCTTGGACTACGCATGGTTCCTTGGCGACTCAAAGATATTCACTATGACCAGCATGGAAATATATAGGTGTTGAAACGCTAAAAAAACCTTGCTCATTTTGACCTCTAATTTCTCCTCAGCCGAACTCACAAAAGGTTCAAATTTTTTGAAGTTACATTTACGGTCATCGTCTGAACTCTACTGCTTTGTGTCTTTTTTTGGTGTATCGCTGTATGTATGCATGCATGTTCCTTGTAATAATAATATATTTACTCACAATTCATTTTGGAAATCGCGAATGGTCAGAGATAACGAGGAACCTCGACTAAATATGCGACAATGTGCAGACCAATCCAGGTATTCTTGTCACATCAACGTTTTAACGACATCCGCTCTAGGGTTCGCGCATTTTTTCAAGGGTCCGGCAGCCGTCAAATACGAACATTTGGCCGCGGGTATCAACTACTCTCTCGCTCCGATTCGGGGAGGGAAAGTAGTGCAGAATGAAGAACTACTTTGGGTTTTAGAAGGACGCCTCCATGTGTGTTACCTTTTAAATTGTTTATTTTATGCTCCAAACCTAAGTCTGTTGTGGCAAGGACCTTATCCGACTCGGAGATGGTGGCCCCAGCTTCGGACGGATAACAATTTGTCATGGCCTCGATGGAGAAGCTTGATTCTGGAGGAACAGTCATGGGCAGGATGTCCATGTGCGTTATGTTTCCAACAGCGTCCCGGAGCTGCAGAACACTGTCGACAACACTGGAGATGCTCCCTTGAAATCGCTCGAGGAATGCGCTCGCATCATCTTCCAAGCATCCGGCCACTTTCATTATATCGATGACCGTGTCTAACAGAGCGTCAATTTTTTCTTCTCTATGCGTCGGTCTCGAACTTTGTGATCGCCGGGTCACAGAACGCCAAGATCCTGCAACCCCTTGAGTTTCTACGAGGACAAAGTTTACTAACGTCTCGAAGATAACTCGATAGTGATACAGACATACCGTTACTCAAAATCTGTCGATAAATTTGATCCGTAACCTTGTGTTCGATGTCATCCTGGGACCAGGATTGTAGCACATTAGCCCCAAAGGTGACCATGCAAACCTGGAGAGCGACTTGAAGCAGGAAAAATCCGCTCGAATGATCTTGTTCTTGTATCAGGTCCCGCAACAAGTTGGTACCCAGGGACATCAACGCCTGTTTGTATTCACCTTGATACTGGGCAGTCCTCTTATTATGCCCTCTATGCCTGTGTTTTGACGAGCCTAGACTTTCTGCAATATACGCCGCTCCCTGAAAAACCTCATTATTGAAAGAAATGGCCAGGTCGATTATGTCAGCAACGGACAAGGGTTTAATGACATTCATGAAGGAAGTGGCTGCGTCTAGCTCTTTGCTTTTCTCATTGAGCGCCACTTCGAGTTCAGAAATTCGCTTCTTTGCCTCGCATAGTTTTTCCTCCATCTGTCCCACCCGCTCCGTCAAGGTTTCAATAGGAATAGGAATTCGGGTTTCTGACATAGCGCACTTGTCTTTCCAGCCATTTGCTGCGCTTATCACGACACTGTCCAAAATTTCCCGTCCGTTTTGTCGTCTTCTACCGTTGACCTTGGAATCGGTTTTCCGGGAAAGGGAAGAATCCTTGCTCTTGTGGTCTGCATCAGATTTCCCATGCATAATTCCAGGCGCTGCACCTCGATCGGTATCCTCTACACCAGTTGCACTTCTGTTAGGCCCAGTCAAGAATATTTTGGGTCCTATTCTGATCTTAGGCGTGATTTCCCCCCCCTCGTCCTTCTCCTTGTCTTTTGTTTCGGATGTACACTCCACTTTTTGTGTGACTAGACGATTAGATACCTGTTCTGTCTTCCGTTTCCTGCTCGCATGCGCTTTGACGCTACTTCGACGACGTTTCGACATCAATGACTACCCACTTATAAATAAGATGCTTTTGGAGGCGACTTTGGTGTCTTGTAGGGACAGAATCAAAAATTTGACAAGCAAATCGCGAGAAGTCGAGGATAGAAAGATGGCGCTGCCTGATGATTCCAAGATGATTCAGTGAATGATCCTCCTCGATCATGATTATGAGAGCCATCATTTCTCCTTGTTGGATTCACCCTCGATCACGAAAGCCATCCTTCTTTTTTGGTGGATCTGCGCGTCCCGCAACTTATATAAAAGCCCGTTCTCGGATTTATCGCTTCTCTCACCCTTGAGGATGGAAACAACTCAGTCGTACCATGGTATGAAACGCAAGCTGCTAATTGCTCTCGATGTAGGAACAACTTGTAGTGGTGCATCGTATAGGTGGGACGTTGAGCACTAAGATTCAAGTTGTACTACTGATTTCGATTGTGATTCAATAGCGTCCTTGAGCCAGGACGCGTTCCAGAAATCAACCCTGTAACACGGTATGTGTACCATATTATTCAGTGGCCCACACCTACTTAGGTCCCAGATTTGCGGACCAAGAACACGTAGGGGGTGATTCTAAAGTACCATCGATCGTCCTTTACAGCCGTGAAGATGGCAGGTGCCTCGCAGCGGGCGCTAAAGCCACGAGAATGGAGGATGCTTTTGTAGGCGATGTTCCTCCGTGGTATAAGGTCGAATGGTAAGCTTGCTGAGTACCAAGGAATCATATCATGATTATGATGTCAGGTTCAAACTTCACATGCGTCCCCATCCTCGACTAACGTCCTACATAACGAAGAACATTCCCCCACTCCCGCCGACAAAGACTATTGTTCAGATATTCGCGGACTTCTTGAGTTATTTGAACACTTCTGTGATAGACTATATCCGAGAAACACACTATAATGGAGCTAATTTGGTATCATCGGAGTACGAGAAGGAGTTCGTCCTTACTCATCCCAATGGATGGGAAGGCGCGCAACAGTCCCAGCTCACAAAAGCGGCTGTCATGGGAGGTCTCGTTCCTGATACTGACGATACTAAATGCAGAATCCATTTCGTTACTGAAGGAGAGGCAGGACTTCATTTTTGCATTCGACGGGGTTTAGCAATACACAATCTAAATGTATGTTGATTTTTTTTGGGACTTGGAGTCTCCACTGCTTAATCATGGTGTCAAGAACGAAGAAGGTATTCTTGTCATTGATGCCGGAGGTGGTACTGTTGATATGAGTGCATACGGACGACGGATGTCTTCTGGAGAGAGTCTATACCATGAGATTTGTGCACCACAATGTGATTCATCATTTCAGCTTCAAGTCAGACAAAAGCCTCACCATCTAGCTGCTTAGGTCTTTTCAAAGGATCACTCTTTGTCACTAGAAATGCTACTGAACATCTCAAACGTCAGTATTCCTGCTGTATGACTGTTTTTCTGTTAATGGATCCATCAATCCACAGGCCAGCTTTTTAATTCGTCTTTCTGGAATGATGTTTCGTACATTGCATCGTGTTTTGATAGAACAACAAAGATACGATTCAGTAACATCGAAGAGCCTCAATACATCAAATTTGGACGTCCGAGTGACCGGAATGAGGAACTTGGAATATTCTCTGGTCAGATCAAGTTAGCGGGGTTGGTGTCAGGTCCTTGGGGACTCAGCTGATTCAAGCTTACCATTACATAGGGAACAGGTGGCAGGCTTTTTTGAGCCATGTATTGAAGCTATCACGGGTGCAGTCTTTTTACTGTCAGGAAGTGCGAAAAAGAAGATCACGGTATGTGTATTCTTTCTTGCAAAAAAGGATATTCGAAATTCACGAGTCTTACAGACAGTGTTCCTGATTGGAGGCTTTTCGGCCAGCAACTATCTTTATTTGTCATTGAAGGACTCGTTGAACAAGAAAGGGCTAGTTATATATCGACCTGATAGCCATCTGTGCGTGATTCAATGGAAAACCTGTTGTCACCAGAGAATTCACTTTTTTTCTAGCAATAAAGCAGTAGCTGACGGTGCTGTATCATTTTACATTGATCATTTTGTCAGGGCAAGATATTCAAAATATACCTATGGGATTGCATCATATGTACCATATGATATCACAAATTTGGAACATCGACTGCGTTTATCATCAGTTTTCACTGATTCCGATGGTGTGGACAATGTTCAGCATGTTTTTAGTCCCATCTTATATAAGGTACTGCTCAGGTTTGTTCATTGCTTTTGATACTAAGTTATGTATGTACTTCTAGGGTACGGAGGTCATGGAAGTGACAGAATTCCGGGAGAACTTTTTTCGCAAAGCAGAAACTCGTGATAATTTCCCTGATCCCATGACAGACAACATTCTTTATTATCGTGGGCTCAATGACAATCCTCGATGGACAGACATTGATAGTGGTAAGTGAGATGGATTAAGAAGTTTCTCTTCTTTTGATCAATTCCTTGATCCTGACGTCATGCTGGAAGATATGTATGCTATAGTTTGCACAGTGGTGTCTGATATTTCTCAACTCAAGCAAAGCCTGCAGCGCAGACGAGGGAGGGATGGTCGCTTTTACTACTGCCTTGATTATGAGATCATTCTTCACTTTGGCTTGACAGAGCTCAAAGCTCAAACATGCTGGAGAGAACATGTTTGTATTCTTTGGTCTTAAAAGTGCAGTAAGTCTGACTACCTGGACAGGGAATGGAAAAGAGGTACATGCCCTTTACTATCATTGTAGTAGCTCTGTAACTGTGTTCATAGGAGCCCTGCTAAAATTCTTTACAAAACTTGACAACCAAATTCAAATTTAATGACATTGTTTTATGTACAAACAATTGTTTTAAAAAAGGCATTTCTGCTGTGTACTAATTGATTACTGCTTTTGAAGTTTAATCAAGTGGTCAGCACCAAGACTGGTTAGAATACTGGTTACCGAGTTTGCTCCATCCAACATCTAGGATTTGTCTTGGGCATCTGCACCTGTTGGACTCCTCTTTCTTTAAGTATGCGTCCATGTGAGCTTCATGTTGACAATAATCAATAATGCACCCTAAATAGTGAGCATGCTGGCGTAGCTTCAAGCACACTTGCACAAGGATTTGAAATGGATGATGCAATATGGGGTCTCCGTATCTGTCAATCCATATAGTACTTGACAAATTCCAATCTCAAGGATTGTAGAAGGGATAAAGGATATACATCAGGGCAGCCACAAGTATCCACTCAATAATGTTCGACGTGTTCAATCCTCAGCTATATCCGCGTCGTAAACAATCTGAGCTGGCGACCTAGACACAGGGTAACGCCCAACGGTCATCATAATAAATACTCAATTTTGAAAGGCCATGGTTTACCTGTTCTGTTTGCCCTGAAACACACCTTAATCTATCAGCAGCAAATTTCAATGAAATGACCTCCCGTACGCACCGACTCTTCCCATTGAATCAGCGCAGTCAACTCCGCAAGGCCGAAGTTCAATACGACTTCGAACTTGGTCTCGTAATAATAATTGTTACCCTTTCCGCGACACTTTCTGTATGGCGGTGCCACTGCAGTCACAGTACACAATTTACTGTACTTCGCTGCATGCATATTCAGAAATATAACCCTGTAGGATGAGAAAACGCCGACCAGGTTCCACATCCATCCAACGAGGGTTTTCTGATGTTCCACGATAACATAACAGATTACACTCGATAGCCTCGTCAGTCTCTCCCTCGGTCTTACATACCTGATAATACGACTGTTTGAAAGTGGTTGACTCTGTAACTTGAGTAGCCTGTGCGCCTGGGAATGAGTATTACAATGAAGAACATAACAATATACATACTTTTGGTAATATGATGCTGTAGAAACCCGAAATCATCTTATCTCCAGCAGCGTCGGGATAAACGTTTAGCAAACGACTCCGATGTTCCAAATCAGCAGGATCATAATATGTGCTGCATCCAACGCCGTATGCGAATCTCGCTACGCGGGCAGAGACAAAATGGTCAATGTAGAAGGATACACCACCGTCCGCCACTGCCTTGTTGCTATATTTATCATATAATTGAAGGATCGATGAATGCAAGCATTTTACCCACACGTGGCTGTCTGGTCGGGAGAAGGTGATGCCCAGTGGTTCCAAAGAAGTTTTGAGCTGGCCGAATAACCAGTCACTGGCGGCAAAACCTCCAACTAGAAAGACAAACTGTCTCCAGGTCATACGACATCTCACACTCATTGGCTAGACCACGTACATTGATTGGCTTTGAAGAGCTCTTCCGCTGGCTGAGTATACAGTCAATTATGCAGCTAATGGGGGGATCAAAGAACGTTGCTATATCGACACTGAAGAACGTCAGTTTTCGGACTCTGAAGGGCCGTTGTTGCAAATTACCCTTGAAGCTTGAGTTGGCCCGAACGAATGCCTAGAGAAAGATCTTTGTCTCGAGAGGTCCCGAACTTGATAAACTGGGGTTCTTTGTTGTCTCTGAACCTCAACTTTGTAGTCTTATCAAAGCACCTAGTGATGTGATCCACGTCGTCAGCGAATCTTGTACCTCGTAAAAGATCTAAATGGGTCCGAAAGATCAGTCTTAAGGAGCGTAGATAAAATGGCGTAATACCATCCAGAAAAGAATGAGCGCGATTTGTTACGAATACAGAACCTTGGAAGAAGCCTATATTGGTTAAATCACAATGTTGAGCTTTCTGACAAGGACACTTTTTCCTACAACTGACATTGAGGAACAGCAATTTCCTGGAAAGATATCCCCGCCGCGTTTGAGTCGTGACCATACGCAGTGATATCGATGGTGCCTCCCCCTGCATCAACAATGAGGATACCCTCTCCACTCTATGAATCATATCAGCGATTGAAAGTCACATGTGAGAGCTCATAGTGACTTGCCTTGAGGGCCTCTACAGTCAATCCACTCTGAACACAAAAATGAAGGCTGGCTTCTCCTTCTGACA
The DNA here is from genome assembly GCA_017657235.1 of Termitomyces sp. T73sscA. Taxonomy (NCBI): domain Eukaryota; kingdom Fungi; phylum Basidiomycota; class Agaricomycetes; order Agaricales; family Lyophyllaceae; genus Termitomyces; species Termitomyces sp. T73sscA. The sequence goes on from JAGGAP010000475.1 coordinate 7,510, forward strand.
CGAAATGCACGCGCGAGCGTCCTTCCATGGTATCAGGTATAAGGCCAGCCTGGATTGCAGCCTTGCGCATCTGCGACTGTTGCCCTCCTTCCCATCCATTAGGATGCGTGAGTATAAACTCGATGCGATCCTGAAAGGATGTCCAGAATTGAATACCGTTTGCATGGGTTTCTTCTATATAGCTTCGAGAACACTTGTACAGATATCTAAGAAAATCAGAGAGGACATCAAGAGCTGTCTTGTCTTCTGGTAGCGGAGGTATATTCTGAGTGACATCGGGGCTAGTGGTTGAAGATGGTCGTAAGTGTAGCTTGAACCTTTGAATGAATGTGAGAAGCTATATAAATGTTGATACGAAGATAAAGACACCATTCCGCTTTGGTCCAACCTTCATCCTCGATTGTGATTTCAAGGCCTTCTCTGAGTGCTTCAGCGCCAAAAGCGCAAGCATTTCCTTGCTGGTCATAGTAGATAATTGTAGGTATTTTAGAGTCGCCGCCAACCTGCTCTTGTGCAGGATATCTGGGACCATGCATCAGCGTTAGAGGATATTGATCCTTATAAACTTGCCTTGTTACGCCTTTAATCTCGGGAACCTGACCTGGGTCGAGTATACTGGGGGAATTTTCAGCGATCACATTGCCCTGATCACAACATATTTACATACCTGTAAGATATACCGCTGTATGTAGTTCCAACGTCAAAAGCGAGGACCAGCTTTCTGAGGGCACCATTGTATGGAGAGCGAGGAGGCATGATGGGAGTTCGTGGCAAGTGTTGAGCAATCGCTCCGCAGCTGCCTCGACAATCCAAGTACAGAAGTTAAAAATATAATCTTCTCGCTATCGTACATGCCTTACCCACGTTGCAGATAAAGAGCGATCAAAGCTTAATGTATATAGGCTAGTCCCGCACGGCGAACTGCACCTTTTAAAACTTCACCTATGTTGCCATCCTGGTTGAAATTTTCAAAGGGACCAACAGCGAACATGTCAAAAAATGGATCAGATAGAGCGTCAAATCCAACAATATCAGGAAACATGGAAGGTCAAAGAGAGATGTCCTGCTACGATGCGTCGGACGGAAAAGACAAGCAAGGCCTATCACGATCCGCCAATCGTCAAGAGGAGTCCATGCTTCACGAGCCAGTCGTTATCACCAAGCCTGAGAACTCGTATCCTCGAGGCAGACAAGCCTCAGGCCAGTCTAATGCCAAAGATCCACCCATGACTTCACCTCAACGAGGGAATGGCCACTTCAAACAAGATCGCAAATATTCGGAGGCAGTGAAGGGTTTGAAGCAGCAAGAACTTAAATATGCGAGGAGTGAGAAGGAAGAAGTGAAGTTGAATACCAAGAATGCAGGGCTTCTCACTGGTCTAGCACATCCCGGCGACCTTCAAAAGAGGCTCGAAGAATCGGAGAGGCAGATAGTTCGATTGTCGAAGGAACTTGACCACGGAAGGAGGGAGAAGAAAGATTTGGAGAACAAAGTTGCGGAGGCCCAGAGAGAGGTTCACGACCTCCGTAAAAAGTGCGACCAAACGGAGGAGGAAAGTCGAAGGAAGTCAAAGGAGACCGAGAGTCTGAAAAAAGATGTCGACAAAGCTCAGCGGCAGATAAAGGATTATCTGAGCGAAATCGAAGCAACACATCGCCAATTACATGAGGAGGCCGTATATCGCGAGCGCCAGGATCTGGCACTCCAGGCCGCCGGAGAACAGCTTCAACGGGCCGAGACCGTACATGGCGTAGAGCGTAAACAGTTGATGGAAAGGATGGCTGAGCTGCAAAGCGCACAGGTATTCCTTGATGCAGCAGATTCTTTATCAGGCGCCGATATCATCAGTATGACCGCAGTGCTGAATGCGGAAATACTCCAAATTGGAGCTCTCATGGCTGACTCCTTGGACTATACAAGAAGGCAAAGAGAGACACCAAAGGAGATGCTGGAAAAACAAATAGGAAAGATATTGATTCAGGCGTTAATTGATCAGATGTCCGTGGACGAGGAGGACGTTGATCCTACTATGGTACAGCTTGCGCTACAGGTCTGCCTCGTCCGTTGTTCCCACGCAATCATGACTTCATGGACCCTGGGTGGCGATAACGACGAACAATTGTCAGCGATCTACTCGAGGATATGGAATGAAGGTAAGCTTTGGAGGGTTTGAGACCGAGCGCTGTCTACTGACTTTGAGATTTTCTGTAGAAAAACAGTCTGTCGCAGGGCGATGGCGTTCGATGACACAAATGCATGCCGTTGGGGTAGATGGGGCAAGACGGGCTCTACATATGATCATTCGCGCGGTTGAACAGGTGCTCATAGCCGCAAGTACTAATTATCACCCTTCTATCAATCAATTCCAGGAAAGGTTGTCGACCATCAACAATCTAGCCCTTCAGCTCCGTTCCTCCATCGGACAACATATCACTTCTCTGGAAATATGTCCAATTATGGTCGAGCCTGGTCTTCCTTTTGATCCCAGCCAAATGGATGACACGTATGCAAGAGAAAGAAAGACCAATTCGACGATAGTGGAAGTAAATGAACGTGTTGCTGGGTCTACTGAGCTTGGTTTAATCAGTCGTATCAAGGATAACAAAGGGAAAGTAGAGACAAGGATCATGCTGAAGCCAAAGGTAGTTCTTTGTTCAGCATTGACGGAGGATAGCTAGACAACTTTTGTTTGCGGTTGATGTAATTGATAAGAATATACCTTTTCTCGCTTACAAACTTCGAAATACATGACCGGTGACTGCTCGTAAGACCTGACCACCACCTGTCCTCATCACATATATGAAGAATTCAAACTAAACGAATTTCAAAGTACCCGTCTATCTAGAGCATGGTACTCAAGATTGCAAGCGCTGCATATAACGCTTTTTTCCCAACCCAGTATGCAATTCATGTCATTATAGGATTAGTCACATTGCTTGTGCTTCACGCCTTCTCTCAAGGCAGAAGGACAACTAGGGAGAGGGATTTACATGCACGAAAGGTTCTTGTGACGGTGTGTTGCTCCTTTTCTATTTCATCTAGTGACGTGTATAGCTGAGCAACTGTCCACAAGGGTGGCTTCACGCCAATTGGACTGACTGTTCTTCAATCTTTGGCTGAACGAGGTGCACACATAATAGCACTGTCACCGCATCCCATCGATTCGCCTGAAGTTACCATAATCATCTCTTTATTAAGGGAGACTTATTCGAATCAAGAAATTTATGCGGAACAATGCGATCTCTCATCACCTTCATCAATCAGGTCTTTCTGCACTCGATTTTTGACGGGTTCTGACCAGCGCATCGATGCTATCATCTTTGCTCACGAATATACTCATATTGGATCTTCTGGACTGGTATACCGGACTCAGACACTAGAGGATGCCGCGTCAAAGCGCGAGGCGGCCTCGTTGGCTACATTCCTTATCACAACGCTTATACTTCCGGCACTGCTCGTTGCGCCAACCGAGCGGGACATACGAGTAATAACTGTTGTCAACCCCTTCTACGCGGCTGCTGCCGGGCGGTCATTCACCATACCATTCCCCTCCCGCACCTCGAAATCGTCCAAGTCAATATTTGTCCTCGAAGGCAATCGTTCGCTGCGTACTACGATATTGACGCGTCACTTGCAACGAATTTTGGATGCGCTTCCCGCTGCGCAAGTACCTAAGACCAACGAGGGGTCAAGTGCAGTGCCAGTGATCAACCCAAAATCTCAGAGGTCGAATATTATTGCAGTCAGTGTCTCACCTGGTATCAGTAGAGCAGATACTGTCGCTCCCCTGTTGAATGCGGATTGGACTTCGCCCTCGGGATATGCGAGAGCGGGCGTTGCACTGTGGGTCTCCTGTCACAATCCGCTTGACTATCATTCATCGTTTTAAATCAAGATACTTTCTATGCCAACCTCTCCTGCGAATCTTCACGAAATCGCCCACGGCGTCGGTCCAGACTGTCCTTCATGCACTTTTTCTCCCAACGCCTTTCAAAGTCCTTTCAACAACAACTCCCAAAGCCGCTACCAACGACGGCACCCCTATTGACGCTTCTATATCAGACATGCCAGAGGAAGTCTTAAAGCCAGGTGCTTTGTACGCAGAATGTGCGGTCGTTCAATTAGCAGTGCCAACTCCCTCCAACACTTCTACGTCGGAGAAGGATGCGCAGAGCAAGGAGGGATTGGAGGAGGTTCTTGATCTTCCGGATGACGGAGAATATGGTGGTGAAGTAGTGGGACGCCTGGTATGGGAGGCATATGAGGATGCGTTGAAAGCATGGGAGTTGGCTAATCCGCCGAGAGAGGACGCAAAGGAGACTGCACCCGACATTGATCAGGACTATAAACCGGACAGCGACATCCCTAGATAGCGTATGTCGAAGGCTCCTCTATATCACATCATTTATGCTCGTACTTAGCCGTCTTGGCAATGTATCAACCGCAATGTATAATATTCTGGTAAGTCTCCCCGATCCATGAGAACAGGAGGCTGTGGTGAAAGCCATGAAAGTAAGTTGTACGGAATGTGTATATTCCAGAGAAATATTAAGGACTTAATAGAACAACCTATAATTTACACTGGCATAACGTAATCGCCGTGACTTTTGTGGATGGTGGCTGCAGGAGTCCACACACCTCAAGGCAAGTTGCCCACCGGACCTACCATCTCGACGATCCCCGATCTTGAAGCAATCTTGGCTTTGAGAAGTACCGTGTCTTCCCAAATCGCTTCTCTCCCTGACCGCCTCTCGAACTTCCGTAATCCAAGTTCTGTAGTACACAGCACAGGTTCCGTTTCGACTCTCTCCTCTGTTAAGCCCACGGTGAACGTATCATCCATCTGGATAGGCGAGAACGCAGTGTCTTGATGGATGAAGATGACCTCAAAGTCGCACGATGTGACTTCTTCGCCGATCGCCTTGCGCAGCTTCTGTGCACCTCTGGCGATGACGGCCACCCGCTCGGCGAAACGTGTTTCAACTGACTTGAGGATCTCATCGTGTGATTGAACGGCATTGGAGACAAGGAGGATGTTGACGATTGCGTCGATGAATAGAAGAGCAAGTTCATGTTCCTCCGGGCGAGGGAGGCATTTCCGCGTTAGTGCACGCCATCGCCCCGAGATTGCTTGCCCCTCTGTTCTAGTTGTTGAGTAAGATAACTTTAAGCAAGCGTTTATGGAGCGCTTACCCGCATCTCTCAGTTCCTTGTAGACCTTCTGAAACCCGTTGTCGGCTTCCGTTTCATCCAAATTCCATGTCCTGACAATCCAATCCGAAATAGCAGCCATAGCAACCTGGATTGAAACTTGAACAACTGCAGGATCCTCGTGATGGTCCAGAGACTTTAACATCTCCATCATCTCTGTCCCTATCGCGTCAGTGACACTCGTACAGGCCTCCATCAAACCGTCAGTGTCTTCTGCACTGCTACTGCTTTCAATGCCTTCTACCCTCGCATTGTAGCCAAAAGTCTCGGCCACTAGCGCTGCCGTTTGGTATATCTCGGAGTTGAGTGTGTTAACGAGAGCGATCACTTCAGCACCGGACAGCGCGTCAGCCTTCGTCAGAAATGCTTCGGCACCTCTGAGTTCCTGCGTCCGTGTATCCAGTAACTCGACCGTGAGTGCATGCTCGCGTTTGCGCTGCTGCAACTCTTCTTCGCGTCTCTGAAGTTCTTGGTTTAGTCGCCCAAGCTGCGCGCTCAGAGCTTGATTATTACTCCGTGCTTCCTTCAACCCTCTTTCCTTTTCCTCCAGCCGCTGTTTTCCTTCGTCTACTTCCCTCGCTCGAGCCGCTAACAGCTCATCCTTTTCTCGAACCTCCGTCCTCGTTTCTTTCAATTCCCTGCGTAGTTCGGAAATTTCATCCCTCCCTCGTTCAAATTGTCGTCGAAACCAGCTGCAGCCAAAAATGGCGCAGAAAGCCACGGACAGACTCACTGTTGTACCGCCTATCCAATTATACCAGACAGAGAGTGAGGACGATGGTGATAGGAGCACCATCACGGCTTGAGAGACCATAGTATTGACTTCGTGCTTGTATAAAGCTTTCGCCACGAGGCGCTCACAACGTGGGGACCTACCCGATTTTTTGATTTGACGCTATGACCTCGTGTGACAAGGGCTAGTCAAGCCTTCTCCTCGCCTGCGGTATGTGGGCTGTGATGACTTGGACAGACTTTATTGCCATGGGGCGGGTTTCGATACTCCCAGGTTCTGTGCCTCATGGCACAACGGGAGCCACACGAATGGTTTGTGCCGAGCGCCCAAGTTTCAGAGCTTGATGGCATCTTGTCTTCTCTGGCCGCCAGCTCCTTGCTCATCGTTGATAAGGCGCGGCCCTGGATGCATGCTGTAGCCGTTCCAGCACGTTGTCCTCCAAAAGATTACCATGTCCATGCATCCATTGAGTCCTAGGCTCAGGTTGACTCCATCATTTTCACGAGACACGATTTTGATGGCCGACGACTCTCTATGCAAACTATGCAGGAAGTTTCAAAGTTTATCGTGGACCCTGAGACCTCGTCGCGGCCTGTGAAGCATCCAGTTTAGATGTGATGATTAAGAGCCGTGATATATATTTAATGAACACAACTTCACTCATCATCATCACTGACACCCAGATCAGATAAGATTATAGGTAGATTTTTTAATCGCCGGAGAGGTTCATCCACCCCACGCCAGTGCAACCCCTTACACTCGTTTTCCATTGCTGCTCCATGAGACGTGCCTCGTTATTAGTGAATGTTTCAAGCTCCAGGTAACTTTAACGTTGCAGAATTTCCACCATCTGGCTTGAAGTAACTGCTTCTACTTGTAAGTGCCCGTATCACTACAGCGTTTGTCCTTCCGGTAACACCACACGGGTCGTCTCTCTGAAGACGAAGCGGCCAGATTGCCATACGGCTTTTATCAAGCTCGCAACCTGTGGTCATTAATGTGTTCCCACTCTCCCAGGATCGTGAGATCTAAAACAGGTTTTTAATGCTCACGCATACCCGTGAATTATGTCTCTATCCCTTATAACAGAATGTTTTCATTACAACGCATCGTCACTGCGGCGCTTCTTTCTGCGCTATTTTTGACTCAAGATCAGGCTCTGGCTGATGTCGTATATGACTATGCGGTTGTTGGGGTGCAGCTGGCCTCGCGTTGGCTGCAAGGCTTTCTGAAGATCCTTCAATGTCCGTCGTCGTCCTTGAGGCTGGCGTAAAGTAGGTGCTACAGTACCAGTTCCACCCTGGTACTAAGTGTTCATTACGCACGTATGTCAGTGGTTTGGATAAGTATGCTGCCAGTCTTGTCATAGCTCTGGGTCCTTCTTGACGTTGAAGATCAATATCACCGATATACGGCTCAGCCGAAACAATCTTGGCTCTTCGTTGGACTGGCAGTTTGTCACCGTTCCGCAAATCGACGCAGGTAATCGCCCTCAAGATCAGGCCCAAGGCAAGGTTTTAGGGTATTTGTGAACGCTTCTAGTGAGAAATTGTCCGTTATCAATAACTGGTCAATTTAGGGGAGGTTCTGCTATAAACTCAGGCATGTACACTCGGTGAGAGTCCGGTAACTGAGTATAGTTATCGTTATCTTACATCAGGTTCTAGTGGAAATAAAATAGAATACGATGCCCTGGAAGCTCTTGGAGCGACGGGCTGGAATTGGAACACCATGTTTGCTGCATCTAAAAAGGTAAGTCGTGCGATCAAATTATTTTTTTCACTCGTGTTGAACTTCGACTTGCAAGAGTGAACATTTTTTCATTCCTACACCTGCAGATGTACAAGCCTTAAATACAACTTTCTATCCTGTGTTCCATGGATTTTCCGGCCATATCGCGATTTCAACACAGGCTTTAAACGTTTCTAGGTGTGTAAGTTCGATTATTGTCTACAGATCTTAATGTGTGAGATATTTTTCAGGTTCTTCCCACAGATCGTAGTGCCAACTCTTCAATCCCTCGGTTTCAACCTGAACTTTGATAGCAACGGGGGAAACCATAAGGGCCCAAGTTGGAACTATCTGGTTTGTCCATAGCTGAATCGTCAAGATATTTACTCAATGAATCAGACGACACTTCCCGACACAAGTACCAGATCCTATGCTGTTTCGGGGTACTGCGAGTTTTGTAAATGAGTACTTCGACCATTGACCTTCCGATGTCCCAACAGATCTTCCCATTGCCAATCGATCCAATCTGCGCGTCTTGACAGAAAGCCAGGCATCTAGAATCATTTGGTCTGCTGAGAAGACGGACAAAGGCCTTCTCAACGCAACTGGCGTCGAGTTTTTGCTCTCAATAATTCCACTGACGGAAGCCCGAGAAAAATGTCTCTCGTAAGTCCATGTGAGCACACCGTCATTGAAGCTCATCCATCAACATCACAAAGAACGCAACCAACGTCATTCTCAGTGCCGGTACTTTAAATACCCCGAAACTCCTTGAGCTCAACGGTGTGGGAGATGCGGATATTCTCAAACGGTAAGAAGTCGGTCTCTCTTGCTCAGTTTCCTAATAAGAATTTTGCTTCAGCGTTGGCATTGACGTCCAAATCGATCTTCCAGGGGTGGGGGCCAACCTATGCAACCGCAAGTTTACTACCCCTAAATTGAAATTCAGTCGATGATTAGTAGCCAATCAAAATTCATGTCTACAGCATCCTATGCATTGAAAAATGAAAGCGTTGATGGTTCGTTTTGTATCTCTTCCAACTCATTTATCTTCTGACACGCCGGAGTTTAGTCCTCGACTTGATTCGTTCAGCTATTCTTGATTTTGAACCGTTTAGTTCCTTTTTCAATGCATCAGACCTTGCACGATCTCGTCAAATACTCTCCGTTAAGCCTCCCGATATTCCGACGAAGCGATTTGACATAATGAAGATAATGATCGAAGAGACGGATGTTCCGCAAGTCGAGTTTGCATGGGTAGGTCGTTGACTGTCGAGCTGTATTACGGCCAACATAAGGAGCCATGTACAGAACGTGGCCGCAGACCAGAACGACATAACTTCGCTTGTTTTTGATAGGCTTGTCCTTCTCAAGCCTTTGTCTCGTGGTTTTGTAGTAAGCCCCTAAATTTACATCCCATTTCCTTTCAAATTTTCTATTTATTGCTTTACATTAGCATATGAACAGCACGAATCCCTTGGACCTTCCTGTTATCAATCCAAGATAGTAAGCGGTTTGTAGTCAAACACGCAACTTGAGTTAATATTACTCTAGTCTTAGTGCCACACATGACAAGGTGATCTGGACTTAACTCTGGCAATTCTGCAGAAAAGGCTTCTCACAGGCTCTTGATCTAGTTTGCTCTGGCAAAAGCTGTTCAGTATACTCGTATTTTGGCCAACACGGAACCTCTTAAGGCCTTCGTTGAAGGTGGATTCAAGAAATCACCTGTTATCTCTATTGTAACTCTATACGTAGGACCACTTATACCTGATCGGGATGTTCAAACGGACGAGGATTTTGTAAATTTCGTGAATGAGCAATCTGGATCGGAGTAATCATTCACCCTACAACACCATATCGACGTCCTGATGAGCAATTAGGCACCATTTTGTTGGTACAGCGGCCATGGTGCCCCGTTCTGAAGGAGGAGTAGTCGATCCTTCATTGTTGGTGGTCAGCACTTTCTTGTTTTGATTTTCAAGGTTGATTGATGTATGCCATTGTCTACAGTATGGTACCTCTAATGTTCGGGTCGTAGATATGTCCGTCATTTAGAATGCTCCAGGCATTCATACCGTCTCGCGTATGTGGATGTGGCTCCACTGTGAATGGTTAAGCTGACTACCAATGTTACAGTCGCCTATTCCGTGGCTGAGCGAGCAGCGGAAATTATCAAGGCACTTCAGTAACCAGCCTTGTAGCAAGGATCCACTTTCTATCATGTAAGTGTGTGATTCAGCTGAGTAGTGACTGGTTTGAACCTATTTTATTGTCATTTTCTTCTCGTAATGAGTTCAACGTCGCACAAACGATAACTTGCTAGTGATTGAAGTATAGCTTCGTACTTAGTAGCTGATTGAGCGCCGAGATCGATCAAGGCTATCATCATGGAATTATTATAATTGCATACGGCATAGAAAATTAAGGACAACACTCGAGGCCAAGTTATATCTCTAGGTCTCGTAGATACGAGGCTGGAGCTTGACGGGCCTTCAGTCGCCCTTCACGAGATTCCTTGCTCATTGAGTATTCAGGTCTGGAATAAACGACGTAGAGACGGTCTTTCAACACCTCATTGCGGTATCTAAACAAGATGCGTCGTAAGAAACATCGTCGTGCATCATATACATTGGGAAGAGAAGACCATAGATATTGCCTCATCAAGCAAGTTCTAGTGAAATCCGTGATGAGAAATGAGGAGAGTGAAATGAGAATTCATAAGTCAAATGCAGTGAGAGGACATAATGCATTAAGGCCGATGTGAGGAGACTAATGAGAACTATAGGAGTATCGTATATAGTGAGCGATGTAATAAGAGCCGGAACCCTCGGTCCGACTGTTTTGCCACGGCCCGTGATGTGTCATGCATAAGCCCTCGGGAAAACACCTATACTCAGAAAGGAAGTGCGTAAAGAATTCAAAAGGTATCTCCCAACAGTAAGTACCTGATCAGGTTGGCGTAATATGCGGAAGCGGACGCTGCATGAATATTGATGTCCTTAATTGATTCCTCACATATGTATAACCTAACTACGGATGTTGTATGGATGCTCGAAAATTCACTGGCAACTTCTTGGAAAGCAATCATGCCTGACATCGGAAAGATGGAGTGAGATTGGCCAGGGGCAATAAGCGGCAAAAAGGTGAGACATTATTTGCGGATATAGTTATGATGCGTTCGTTCAGTGACTAAATCCTGTCATTCCTTTCGAGTTGGAACAATGTAAACAATCTACCGCTGCTCACCTAGAAATAGCGAACAGTGTTTTTTTTTCGGAGAGAATAGTGAAGCGCCCATCATGACAGCTAAAGAGACATCTAATAGCGTTCAGTACACGATACACAAGCTCGACAATCCAACAGGTAAGTTGTCCTTCGACGGTATACGCTCATGATGAATAGTTGAGGAATATCGGTGTACATAGACGCAGATATCGAGGCAGTAACCAATACACTCGCACAATGCTTTCATGAAGGTTTGATATTCGTGCGCCATCTCAGCACAGTGATGTTCCATATTTCGGCTCTCAGATGCATGTGTTCATATAATCACCGCCCATGATCCAAAGCTCTACGTGCCCTACTTCAAATCGCAAGTCGTCGCTGCTGTCATAGATGGTGTGATCTATGTGGCTAAAGATCCGAACGGAGGCTTGGTCGGTGCCGCCATCTGGTTTGGACCGGGACAAGAAGTGTTTGCAAGGTAAAATCAAAGTGCATTTTGCGCCATTCACCATGCCGCCTTATCTTGTTCTTGTTTCATTGACGCAAAGCCCGAGGCAAGAAAAGGAAGCAAGGAAACCTTTCGAACATCTGTTCAGTCCCCAACTGAAGGCTTGGTGGGATGATGTGGTAGACCCTACCCATTATTCAGAAATCCAAACGATACTAACGACGGAATTTCTTTGGAAGCTAACGCTTGCAGATACTGCCTTTGAATTAAGATCATTTGGTATAGGGACAAAACGCAGAGGATGGCACCTACAGGTAATTGGCATTATTCCCCAGTTCCGACGGCGGGGTGTCGCTGCGACAATAATCAATGAGGTACGACGGATTGTACGTGGAATTGTTTCTTGATCTAGAGAGCTGAACGCCTCTTGCCCTATGCCCAGGCCACCGAAGAACATTTGCCAGTGACTCTCGAAGTCGAAACCGAAACACTTGTAAGTCTGCAAGCTCGTAATAGCAAGCTGATCGTCTCATATTCCGTAGGTCAAGGTGTATTCTTCCCTTGGATTTGCGTTGAAACACAAAGTTGATGTGCGAAGCATGTGGGGTAACTTCTCGATGTATGGTTTAATGACAGAAACATAAGGCTAATTAGAGGGAGGCCAGTGTGGTGTAAATAATATCCCAGTTCGTAAAAAGGGCAGATAACAGAGAGGAAGCTCTTGAGTGCTTTGGGACCTCGAATGTGCATCGTCTGAATGAGTTTTGCGAGCAACACCACAAGATACTTGAATTCAATATAGGCAACGTGATCCCAACGTTGATGACATCCCAGTTCAAAGAACGGCACATTGTAATGACATAACAGAGAAAGGCAAGATAAATTTCTTCAGACCTAAAATGTGCGTCGTCTGAGGCATTCGAAATGGGGTTTGTTAAGCTCGTAACATTCCACCATTGCATTGAAGTGGGGTTTGATAAGCTCGCCATTGCATTCATCAGGACTTTGTGCTGGGATGAGACAGGCAAATCCTCGGCCCGAGTAAACATAACCTGCAGAACGCGTCAAGACACGAGTCTTCGGCCGCTAGTTGTTTGGACCTTCATACCCCGGATGGTTGTTCAGGCTACTCCACTATTGGTGAGTTTATTGGTATGCGCGGTTACGCCTTCGGGATAAGGTCATGCCAAATTCCGAAAACAATCTGATTATAAGGCACCGCATGATGCGCGGCATGTTCTCAAGGCCGTCTGTTGGTGCAAGATCTACATCTGCATAAATCGTCGGCCTTGCCCAAAAGCGCTGCAAAGAGTTACAGCCGCAGCTCGGGAGTCCGGGAGAAGGAAAACATCATTATGCAATGTCAAATTCCGTCCTTGCTTGATACGAATACCCTTGTGACAACGACGATCCGTTTATGAGCCACGAGGATTCCATCGGTTGGTTCTACGGCGCGCAGAATCTGGTGCCGGCATATTCATGACCTATTGTCGAGCAGAGGCAATGCCCTTGAGACCTTTCCATATATGGATGAAAGGACTGAGACGCAGTGGTTATTATATCTCGATAGGGTAGCCTGAGGAGAACCCGAAAAAAACCTGCGTTCCTTAGAGCGATTGAATGAGCACCATCAAGGGAGATAATTTGGAGATATATGCTTTGGTATTCCTGCGTTCCTAGCAGGCCATAATTATCCACAATCTAAGGCCAAGAGCCCTGCGACAGCCCGACGATCGAGCTGCTCTCGAAGTATTCGCTGAGACCACACCATTGACCGAGTCAAGGCACCTAGTTGTTCTTCATCTTCAGATATAATCTGCAATGCAACATTCATCCTGAGCCAGCATATTGGAGTATCTGAGCAGGCGAGAAAAACCGCGATCCTGGCGATGAAAAATCTACCAGTGAAGATGGCAGCAGTCCTTCCTGAAGGTATGAGTAATCGACCGCTACCATCGCATGGTAATTTATTTATATCAACATTGGTGTATGGAGGGATTGAAGCGGCGATGGAGGAGAAGTGTAGTGCCTGCCACGTCGCAACCAAAACCGAGTTCGTTTTTGTCCATTACATTTCAAGAGGGTGGCCGACGAGGGTGGTTCTCCTCGACTCTCACAAAAAGCCTTGAAAAGAGTGTCGTTGATGAGAATTATTGAGTCCCTGTTCCGCGACAAATCGGGCGCTAATTTAGCGGTGGAAAAACACTGGTGGTGGGAGAGCTTACCGTGCGGACACAAAGTCTACAGGGTGAGACGCAGATCTTCTAAGAGATTTTCCCAAATTCTGCAGAAACCCAGAATTTGATGTGCAGACATATGCAGCTTGAGAATGATGTTTATAAAACTTTCTGCGGTCAACTAAAAAACGAGAACACCGCAGAGTCAAAGGTGTGGCGCGTCAACATGTACAAACATAAAGCATGACCTCCAAAAAACTCCACGCTGACGGTGACACTTTAAAGAAATTCCCCAGCCCTTCCCTATGTTTGTTAGCATCTTCTTATATATAATGACAGATATGGCAGAAGTACTTCTGGAGCGATCACTAAGATCTGGTAGCCCTAGTAGCCAGATGCAGTATCGGTGACAAATGTTTGTTTCTTCGTTGATACCACGGGAGGTAAGCCCACAGATGACCTGTTAAGTACCGACCTGTTTTTTCTCTCATCCTTTCAGCGAATGATACGGCATGTTGATGGCATAATACCCAAGTCTTACCCTTTTTCTTGTTGACAATTGAGAATTGACTAATCAAGATACATACAATCTCAATGCTTTCCTACGAGAAAGGCCCTTGGTTCTCACACTGCCCATCACTGATCACAAGAAGAAGAGCGTGATTGAGCACATGGTCCGTGCGCATCTTTCCGCACTATATAAACCTCGCCTCGACACTCCAACACTTCATACTTACCTTGATGGCACAAGCCCCTTCATGTACCCGGGTTTGTGGGCCGTGGAGACTCTCCATAGCACGGCGACCCTGTCCATACAGGGAGTGTCTGCGGCTTGTATGGGCTTCGGCTCATGCACCGTCTCAATATTTTCCTGTCCTGCTCCGGCCACTCTGGCTGGGCAGGTGCTTTTTTTTTTTCGCTTTTGCGTGGTTCTAACCCTAACCCTATGTACGTACAGATAGCAATTGATTGTGACAATAGGGAGGGTTATGTGACACACCGCTAGCTACAGTAGATTTGCTGGGTATCACTTACAATTTTCACACAGGCCCTTTGATTAGAATGAATCGGTTACAGAATGAATTGCATTAGCATCTGACTATGACTACATCGTATCATCAGGTAAAATAAAGTGCACGTTCACTATACCACCTGAGCCTTTCGCATATTTGTTCGGTCCCCAACAAGGAAGGCTTGATGATGGAGTAGGTATTAAGATGGCAAACGACGGTGTTGTCGTCTTTCATTAAACAGGTTGTCGTTGTCACGAATGTATTTGTGTCAAACGAGGAAACACACTCCCGGACTTCTGAGTGGCGGCTGTAGCTCTTTGCAGCGCTTTTGGCAAGGCCTACGATTTATACAGATCTTGCACCGTTAGACAATCTCGAGGATACGTCACGCATCATGTCGTGCCGTGAATAAAATTAAATCATTTTCGGATTCTGGTAGGTATTCTTCCAAGTCGGTTTCGAAAACGTCATGCGAAGGCGCAACCACGCATACAACAGCACCTCTAAACTCACGAGTGGTCGATCAGCCTCAGCTCGGACTGTGAAGGTACGAATGTCAGGCTGAAGACTCGCGTGCCGTCACGAGGTTATGTTCGGTTTCTAGGGCGCTCGCGTGGAATATCATGACGGCATTCTTGAGATCTTCTAAATAAACTCAAGGATTGAGAGAGGCGCAGCCAATACTATTGCTCCATAGTAGAAAAGCCTCAGGAGAAAAATGGGTTCCTTAAAGTGGTTGAATGAGCATCGTGAGGGAACATAACTTGGAGATGTATATGTACCTGGTTCTTCCTGCGTTCCCAGCAGACCAGAAAAATCCATCGCCTATGGGTAAAGACGGCAACCCAACGACAAGGCTGCTTTTGA
>JAGGAP010000476.1:0-22876 GCA_017657235.1 Termitomyces sp. T73sscA
TTACTAACAAATTGAAATAAGAAAATTTCCAGATAATAAGCAAAATTAGTGTAATAAATTAAATAGCAATTCTTAAAGTGAGATTAAAAACAGGCTCAAATGTGCAAGGCTTTAACTGAACAAAGTGAGGTTGAGGCTGGGATTAAAGACTGAGTACGGAAATGCAAGGCCTTGACTGAACAAAGTGAGGTTGAGGCTAGATGGAGCCTTGCGCTCAGATGCATAAGGCCTTAACTGAACAAAGTGAGGTTGAGGCTGGATGGAGCCTTGCGCTTGGATGCAAAAGGCCTTAACCAAACAAAGTGAGGTTGAGGCTGGGATTAAGCCCATATTTGGAGCCCTGACTGAATGAAGTGAGGTTGGGGTGAAGGTCACTCACTTACACATACTTGGAGTCCTAACCAAACAAAGTGAGGTTGGGGTGGAGGCTGAGTTACTTATACATACTTGGAGCCCTAACTGAACAAAGTGAGGTTAGGGTGGAGGCTGCATACAGGGGAGTTTGGGGGCAAAGCCTCCAATATAATGCTAGCTGTGTGCCAAAGGCATGCGGCGCATCTTGTCTACAAAGAATGCAACTAAGAGTAGGAACTTTGATGGCTGACTAAGATTTGTCATGATTGTGTAAGCTTAGTCAGTCTTATATAAGATTTGTCAGCTTTATAATTTTAGTTTCTGTGTGATACTTGCATGATTTACACATGACTATTCATATAACTACTCACATGCTTCTAGGCACCTGCCTGCCACACACTTATTTTCCATTAATTATGTGATCATGTGGTCTTCAAAACATCATCCATTTCTTTTTTGATCCATTCTTAACCAGAGAGTGTCTGGTGGGCTTCTAATTGAAGGTATGTGTTTTTTGGTTCTTCTGATAGACTGATATTTATGATTTTATAGTAATCTCCTATAGGAGGTATGTGTTTTTTCATACTCTGATGGACTGATCTTCATGATTTCAAAGTGATCTTTTGATCTGTCCTCCTTTGACTTGAAGGTATATATTCTTTGGTACATTTGATGTATTGATCCACATGATTGAGCAGTGATCTTGCTATTTTTTGATCTATTCTTATCAGAGTAGTGGGCTTCTGATTGGAAGATATGTGTTTTTTTAGTCTCTCTGATAGACTGATTTTCATGATTTTACAGTAATCTTCTTGTTTTTTTTAGTCTACTACAGCTTTCTGACTGGGGGGTATGTGTTTTTTTCATACTCTGATGGACTGATCTTTATGATTGCTGACTTCTTGAATTGAAGGTATATATGTTCTTTGATATAGTTGATGATTGATCCTCATAATTTCATAGTGATCTTACTGCTTTAGGCCTGTTATTAGATTGAGCTTTTCTAAGCTTGCCTACTTTGAAGGTCTGTGTATATTTTTGTATAATTTTTTTTCATAATTCAATCTAAGGCAGTTTTATCTTTCAATGTTTCTGTCTCTTGGTATTTAGTAGATCTTCTATTTTTTTTTGCACTATAAACAACATCAATATGTCAGTAAATCATCATTCTTTTTCAATTATTTGTGCATTAAAATTTGGTATTCAGGCAACCTTCATCAATGTCTGCTCATTAGAATTCCAGTACTCCTAAAAGTCAGAAACAGCAGTTTTGCTCTCAAAGTCAACTTCAGCAGTTACAAATGACTGACTCAGATGACCAATGTGCAAATAAAGGTAATGGATTTTCTTATACTCTACCATTACAGCTACTTCAATTAGTGCCTAAAATGCAAGAAAATAATGCACCTAATCAGTCTATTCCTACTGCTTTTGAAACTTCTGGGAATTTTGCTGTGCCTATCAAACAGCCAGCTAATACTAATGATCCATTCTCTTTTGATATTCATGGTGTAGAAATACCTATAACTCATTTGCCTGAAAATTGGAATGCTCCTCTGCAAAATCCTATTCCTCAGAATATGCTGCCTGCATCTCCTTCTTTGAGAGGTAACTAGCAGAGGCAGATAATTCAAGCTGTTGCTTCTACATCATTTGCATATTCTGATGCTGCTATAAATATGAAAACTACTTCATCTTCAAGGAATAGAAGGCCTTTAATCACTGGACCACTACATAATATGTCCAGTGAAGATGCTGATCTTGCTTTTAACAATCTTACATGAGGAAATATCAAGAAATAATGGCAAATTATCATGCATCTCAAGAGGCATATATAAGACAACAAAACCAAGCATTAGCTGATTTATATGAGCATGAAAGACAAAGACAAGCTGATTTACATGAGCAAGAAAGACAGAGAAATGCTGCTGAACAACAACAGGCAATTGCTGAATTGCAAGCATTAAGACAAGCAGCAGTAGACAGAAAGAGAGAAGTGGCTATTTTACAAGAGCAAGAAAGGCATAGGCAAGAAGAACAACAAAGACAAGCTCATAAAGGTGCTTTGGCTGCACTTACAGCTCAACAGGAACAAGAAAGATAAGCAGATATGCATTTGAATCCTGAAAATCAACAATTCAATAGAGATATAGCTCAAAGAATCTTGCAATTTTGAGAACATGAATGAATAGCTGATTTAGAAGAAGATTATAATGATTTTAATTACAATGATTTCAATCTTGCTCTTGATGATTATGAATTGGAAAATATTTGTGCTGCTTTTGATCAGATGATAATGCAAAATTCTATAGAATACTTGGAAGATCCTATAGAAAATGTTTATAATCCTGAAGAGCAAAATTTGGCTGATTATGATCCTGTAAGACATACCAGAAGCAAAGGATTTACAACAATAAGCAGAACTTTTAAATCAGAATTTACAACTACATGCAGTATATGAACAAAATATACAACCACCAGCTTTTAAAAGACAAAATATACAAGAGCAAGATCAACATCAGATTTTGCCAATTCATTGTGCTCAACAAAGGAATCCTATGCTTTTACAAGGCAGACAGCCATATATAAATAAACTTCAAAAACATAATCTTGGGTCTATAAATGTTTTATATTCACATTGTCACGCTTTATATTTTGATGTTGAAAAACTTTCTACTTCTACACAAAATAACTCTAAGTTGAGCATGTGCTGCTTACAAGGCCAAGTTTCTTTGCCCAGATTAAGAGATGGTCCACATGAACTACTTGATTTGTTACATGACTATCATCTTCTTTCTGCTGCTTCTAAAGCATATATTTGTCAATATAATGCAGCTTTTGCATTTACTTCTTTGGGTGTCAAAATTGATTATGCTATTACAAATGCTCCAGATCCATATAGTTTTTGCATTAATGGAGAACTTCATCACCTCACAGGTGCTTTGCTTTCAACTGAAAGTGACAATCCTATGTATGCACAATTAAACTTTTATGATTACTTCAACAAAATAATCCAAGGTTGGATCCACAAATAATGGCTTCTTTACAAAATATGATTACTCAAGTCTATCTATATATTGAATTATATAAACAAACTCACTAAATTATGATGGAAATTCCAGAAAATTAGAAACAAAGAGTTTATGTCAACTTCAAGCTGATATTGGTAATTATCATTAATATAATGACCCAAATGAATAGAAAAGTGTAGCTGCAATTATTCCTGAAGATGGCTCTGAAGAGCATTCTAATACATTTACATGGTAGTCAATCAAGGCACATTAGTCATTTGCATCTAGCATATACACCATTACACTATACAATTCTTTTTCCAACAGGACAGCATGGATTTCATACAAATATTCCCTCTTAGCCTAGACTACAAGATCAACATAAAGCAGAAAATGTGACTAAAACTGCTTATTATGCATTTTGACTTCAACAAAGAACTGAAGAAATAAATTCTGCTTTACTTTGGAGTGGTAAACTATTTCAACAATATATTGTGAATGTATGAGCTTCAATTGAATAATCAAAACTTAACTGGATTAAACATAATCAGAAAAAAATCAGAGCTGAAGTTTATCAAGGTGTAGTTGATGCTGCTGCTAGTAATGAAACTTTATCACATCAAGGCCATTGCAATATTTTTTTGGCATTTCATATTGGAAGTCAAAGATAAATGCAACAATTGTTTCAGGATTCTATGGCTATTTGCAGGTATTTTCAAAAAGAGTATTTGAACAAAAGAAAAATGCACTTTTGAAAGAAATCAAAGAAGGCCTTTTTGGAACTGTTGTAGCTCATGTGCATATTATTGAATTTCACAGAAAAGAGGACTTCTACACATGCATCTTTTAATACTTTTATATGAAGAGCATTAAATTAGAGATGCAGTTGATTCTATTGTTTCTGCTCAAATTCTGAATCCAGT
Organism: Termitomyces sp. T73sscA; assembly: GCA_017657235.1. Taxonomy (NCBI): domain Eukaryota; kingdom Fungi; phylum Basidiomycota; class Agaricomycetes; order Agaricales; family Lyophyllaceae; genus Termitomyces; species Termitomyces sp. T73sscA. The sequence continues at coordinate 4,289 of JAGGAP010000476.1, forward strand.
TACTCACCTTGGACTATATAATATTGTTACTACCAATATGGTTCATAGTCCATGTAGAGATGCTAATCCAAATGCAAAGTGTATGATAAATAATTAATGTTTCAAAAAATATTCAAAATTTAAAAGACAACTCAATATGGTGATAATAGTTATCCTAAATATACTCAACTTAATAATAGCCAATACTTTGAAAAACATAGTTATCATTATAATAATTGTGATGTTGTTCCATATAGAAATTCAGCAAAATATAGCTATGACATCAATGTTGAAATATATGCATCTGTTGAAGCAGTCAAATATATTCACAAATATATATACAAAGGTCATGATTGCACAACATTAGAAGTTTCAATAGAGCCAAACCAAAGAGATGAAATTAAAGAACACTTAGAGATTCCAGGCTATAGACAATACAAAGGTTACTAATCTTCTTGAGTACACAAAACTATCTGGTAGGCACTATTCAACAGCTTATAGACACTAGCCTAGATCTTAGCACATATAATCTTGCAGACTTTATTTTGCAGGCCTGGTCATATGTGCCTATTGTATTCAGTCTATGTCACATGAGGGATAATTAGGATTATCACCAGCAGAAAAAAATCCATGCAGAAGCTGCTATACTCAGAGTTCTCTCAAGCAAGATGCTTAATACATTTCAGCACCTGAAGCATGTTGGCATATATTTGAATTTAATATGCATGCTGAACATCTTTCTGTTTATTGTCTACCTGTGCATTTGTAGGATCAATATGAAGTTTATTATCAAGACAATGAACTTTTAGAAGTAATTGCTGCTAGAGAAAATATAAGAAAAACTGCATTGACTGCTTGGTTTAAAGCTAATCAAGTATTTCCAAATAACAATACAATATATCAAAACTTTCTAGCTAAATTTGTTTATAATTCATTTAAACAGAGTTGAAAAGAACACTAATGAAAAACAGCAATTGGAAAAATGTACTTTGCTTCTTCTATACAAGGAGAGCAATTTTATTTTAAAATGTTATTGACTATTGTAACAAATGCTAAATCATGGGCTGAGCTAAGAATAGTTAATGGCCATATATATCAAACTTATAAAGAAGCATGCAATGCTTTTAGTCTCTTAGAAAATGATGCAAAATAGATTCAATGCTTGACTGAAGCTGCTCCAATGCAAATGGAAGCAGCTCTTTGTTCACTCTTTTGCATTATTTTACTGCATTGTGCTCCTACTACTCCTGAAAAACTGTGGAACCATTTCAAACATTACATTTGTGATGATTTAAAACACAAGTTACAAAATATGAGGCAATATAGAGGTCAAGTATTTAAAGATAAAAAAATATATAACTATGGTCTTTATTTTATTAATGAAACTTTACTGCAGTCTGGCAAAACTCTTGAAGATTTTCCAAATATGCTATTGTTTATAGAACCTTTTAAAAATAAAATCTGCAATGATGTTCTTGATGATTGGCTGTTGCATAATGAGTTGAATTATGATGTTAAAGTATTGAAAATAAAAGTTGATGAAAATAAAGCCAACAATGCAGAGCAATTTAATGTCTTTAATACTGTTATAGGTTCTGTTGATAACAATTATAGAAAAATGATTTTTATTCACAGTGCAGGTAAATGTGGAAAAACTTTTGTTTGCAATACTCTAGCTGCTGCAGTTTGTTCTAATAAAGATATTGCATTATGCGTAACCTCATCTGGAATTGCAGCTTTGTTACTTGAAAGTGGTTGCACTGCACATTCTTGCTTCAAAATTTCAATTCCTGCTCTTGATACTTCAGTTGCAAATATTAAGCAAAGTACAAATTTATATTATGTTTTATTACAAACAAAAGTTATAATCTGGAATAAAGTTTCAATGCAACATAAAAATGCTGTTGACTGTGTAGATTGTGCTTTCAGAGATGTTCTAGATAAAAACATACTATTTAGTGAAATTACTATAGTCTTTGAGGGAGATTTTTGTTAAACACTATCAGTTATTTCAAAAGGATTAAGACAACAAATTATTACTGCTTCTTTCAGTAAAGAAAGACTATGGAATTAAATTCAAGTGTGTTACTTGATTCAGAATATGCAACTTGAGCAAACTCCTGAGAATATTGCACATGCAGTTTGGCTATTAGATATTGGTGCTGGAAAAAACTTAAGACCCGGAGAAACTATTTAAATTCCAGAAACAATGATGTGTAATGATAACTCAATTAAAGAATTGATTGAATCTACTTATCCTAATATTGCACACTATTACAATGATCAATATTACTTGGATCAAACAATGCTTTCATGCAAGAATTCTGATGTAGATGATATCAATTCAGAAGTTCTTCAGAAGTTTCCTTGTAAAGAGAAAATAATGCAAAGTGCAGATTCTGTGCATACAAAAGCAGGCAATGCCAATGCTTTTCCACCATATTCTATGGAATATTTAAACTCATTAATAGCAAGTAGTTTATCTTTAGCAAAGTTAGCTCTTAAAATTGATGCTTCTTATTATGCTTTTTCAAAATCTTAATCCATCCAAGGGTCTTTGCAATGGTAGAAGACTGATTGTACCATATATTGGCTGCTATATTATAAAATATTGCATTATTGGTAGTGATGCCAAGTTTGCTGAATTGTCTGTTTTTTTTTTCACATGTCAATTTTAATGCATTTAAAGAAGACCTTTCAATTGCATTGCATAGAAGTCTGACTGGCATTCACTATGACTATAAACAAATCATAAGGCTAGTCAGTCAAACATGTTGAATTAGATCTTTGATTACCTGTATTTTTACATGGACAAGTTTATGTTGCTCTTTCACAATGCACATCAGGCAACATATCTAAGTTATTTTGTTTCTAGAAAATAAAGAACTCTAAATATTGTATATCAAGAAATTCTGAGTGAATTTCAATTGTAAGTGGCTTTTTATAAAAATAAACTAAAATATGTTGACCCATGTTTATTTATTTTAGTACTTAATTGATATGCTAAGATAGTAGATTTTGAATATAATATAGAATTTTAATAAAGCAATAAATATAATTATCAAACTGAGTACACTATACATATATAGAGCCATAACTGAATGAAGTGAGGTTGAAGTTGGATGAAGCCTTGCATTTGGGGAGAGTTTGAAGGTAAAGCCCCTAATGAGATATAAGGCTCATGCTAAAGGCATGGGTTGTAGCCTGTGTGTATGAATGATGTAAGCAATTATGGATATACCCTGATTGATAATCAAGGTATTATCTTTAATAGAACAGTACTCATTGATGGAATGAGACAGCAATATATCAAGCAAACAATGCAGCCTGATTGAAACCCTAGTAATGATATAGAAAGTAGTAGCCAGGACAGGTCTAACAATTATTGTTGAAATAATGATTGTAAACAAATGCCACCAGACAATACAGAACTTGGACACTCCACTCAAAAGCTGAGGTGAGAATATTGAAGAATAAGACAATCCTCTCTACTAGCCTAACCCTAATCAGAATCACTATATAAATCAATGACCTGTACAAGCAGTCCCTTCTGTAGAAGACCTCAGGTCAGACTAAGGCTACAAGAGTGTATAATGATAATATGCACTGCTGCCTTATTAGCATTATTGACAATGCCATGGGTGTAACACTGCAGCTACCAGACAGAATTAAGCCTTGCAAGGCTGACTCAAAACATATTTAATTATAAAAAGGAGAATTTAAGTTTAGTAACTTGAAAGACTGAACCATGATTGTATGCAATAATCTTGCAGTTTGCCTGTATGGAGGCAATCAAATATACTGAGAACAGATATTTGTTCTTCTGGAATTCTGAGATGAACCAGCCAAGCAATAGTTCAGACCATTATATCTTGCACTACAATTATGCATGACAACAGTGGATATTCAAGAATATCATTATTGAGCTATACACTGATTTATGAGTGGCATCAACAATGCAGGATGCTAAGGAGGCCTTTTTAGCTGCTTTTTACTCAGATAAGCTACAAGTTCAAAGTTTCTACAGCACTTTGATTGATCTGACAACTGGGTTTTGATTGATATGTATATTCTTGAAAGGAATACCTGAAGCAATGAAGACATTACTAATTTGTGACAATAGACTATTGCTCAAAGTGAACATGGTTGAGGAGTTCTTAACTCATAGACTATGCTATAAACAATCACACAAGATAGCCAAGCATTTCAAGCTGCATAGCTCAAAAATTCAAATTGTGCAAAATAAGAGGCCAGAACCAAAGAAAGTGGGTACTTCTTGGCTAAGAAAAAGGATATGAAAGGTGATACAAACTTGCAGTTTGTAATTTGGCTATCAATAGTCTGAGAATGTTGAACCTGTCTCAACCAGCAGAACAGGCAGTGGAATTGAAAAGACCAAAATTATGACAACCCAGGCCAGCTGCTGAAGGCAGCAAATGTTGTGCAAATATCTGAACAAGTGCCAGAAAATGATCATGAGCAGCTAGCTGGAAACATCAATTATTTTCAGTGTGATAAATTGGGACACTATGCAAATTAATGTCCTCAGAAAGATGCATGCTTTAAGGATAAGTTGTGAGCATACATATGTGCTGTGCAGACAGCTATACTAGATTCAGAAGATGAGAGCAATCACTTGAAAAACCTTATTGAGGAAGAGTTGGAGGCTATAGAAGCTGCAGATAAGACAGTATTGTCTGATAATGAGTATGTTGAGGTAAATATATACAACAACAACTATTACACCAGGGAATCAGACTCTGAGTTCATGGAGGCATTCATGGATTAACCAGTAAATAAGCTGGACCAACTTATTAGTGCTGCCAATATGAAGATCTATAAGGTGCACCTGTGTAAGATTCTTGAAAAGTTGGAACAGACAACATTGAAATGTAAGAACAAAGAATGCCTTGTGTTATACATTGAGGTGAATGGACACAAGGCATGGACCTTGTAGGACTTCAGAAGCACAACAACTGGAGTGACACTGCAGTTTTGTCAAGTACACAACACCCATGTGAGTGAGCTGAAGAAATCACTAATCCTTTAGCAGTTCAGTTTGGTACACAGGTGATTATTGCATATACTAAAACCAAGAATTGGGAGTACCTGGATGTGGCAAATTTTGAACAGCATGATATGATTGTAGGAATGCCTTACATGAGGAAGCATTAAGTCAGAAAACACTAACTAGTGAGCAAGAAGAAAGTGCCTATTGTAGAGAACAAAGAAGAGGAGATCAAGAACCAGGCAAGTTTGCCTGGTAACTAGCCAATATTGCTGATGAAGGAAGGGGAAGTTGAAGGGTATAAGCATCTCTGAGAAGAGAGAAGACACCCAAATTACTCAAAGTCAAGTTAAATATTGAGAAGAAGGGGCCTCAGCAAAAGAAGTCTGAAAAGAAGAATATCAAAGAGAAAGGGCCTCAGCAAAAGAAATCTGAAAAGAAGATTGAGGCCAAGAAGATAGCCTTAGAAGAAAACTGGAATTCCCAGAAGGTTGACATGTTAGAATGTCAGCCAACATTGTTAAAGGTTAAGGTTGAGGGCTTTGTGACAAATAAGCAAGAGAGGGCAACAGCAAGACTACTAATAGAAAATAATAGATTGTCAATGAGGACTGAGAGGTCAATATAGGATTGACCCATACCTTATCCAATGTTTGAATGGGCATTTGATCTACAAATGCCTCCAAAATAGAATGAATTGATAGCATCAATGTATGCATGGGACAGCCCATGCTGGCAAGAGAAAAGAGAGTTGTATTATTATGCAATTGAAGATATAGTATCCCAGCTGAGTGAAATCTTCTTTGATTATCTATCAGTCATAGCATGTAGGTCAAAGACATCTACAAACATTCAACTTCAAATACTAAACAAGAGCAAGCTAAGAAACAATGCTCTCAAAAATAAGTATAAGGCACAGATGACTAAAGAGGATGAATTATGTTGCTCACATCATAAAATTACAGGAAAAGGCAAGGTACTAATGAAGATATATCCAGACTCCATCAACAGTAGCAAGAGGAGTTTGAAACATTTATGTCAACCAGAAACTGGAACAGTATCTACAATTCTTCTGCAACAAGCACTAGAATAACTGGGATAAGCTACTGAACAACCATGTCAATGCTTCAACCCAGTCCTCTTCCTTTTTTTTCAATACTAGCCACTACTCTTAGATGGGTTTTGAACCTCACATACATGCCTTAAAAAGCAAGTTAGTCAATGAATTCATAGACCAGATGAAGCAGACTTATGAAGAAGCCAAAGCAGCACTAACAAAGGCCAAGAATGATATGGCATGCTACTATATTTGTGAATGCACTTAGCCTCCAAGCTTGGTAATTGAGTCTTCTTAGATGGGTTGGAGATCAGCACTACTTGGCTATTTCAGAAGCTGTTCTACCACTACTTAGGCCCCTTTGTAGTAGAATGACAGGTAGGCTCCCTAGTCTATTGTCTCCAGTTACCAGTAAGTCATGAAGCTGTCTTCTGTGCTGGAGGATCCCATTCCAAAGCTACTACCACCACCAGTTCTATTCAACAACAAGGAGGAGTATGAGGTGGAGCAGATCTTGGATAGTTGCTTATTCCAATGCAAGCTCCGATTCAAGAGGAAGTAATGGAAAGGTTATAGTATAGTCTAAAGAATGTATTTTGAAAACTACAAGGGAATGTTTATGCACTGGGTCTGGTTGGAGAATTTTACCAGAAATATCCTAACAACACCCAGAGCCATTGAAGGAAATTACCCAATTTTGCCAGACAATCAGGCCTTCCTGGGCTACCTCTACGCTGCTCATTGAGGCATTGCACACTAAAGGAGAGTTGATGTCAGGAGACTACTCTTCAAGCCTATTTATTCTGGTACAATACACTCATTTTCTTGTTTTTTTTTTCAACCTTTCTATGCCCTGCTTTCTGTGCTTTTATAATATGACATCAGGTTTTGCACATGCACAGAGTCCAACATCATATCACATGATTTTTCCACTATTCTTTTAAGGCAAAATCCATTCCTTGCTTGATATTTCATTTTTATTTCTTTTGTTTCAAATGTGTTTCAGCAGCCTAGAACCATGTTCAGGCCAGGTTTTTCTGGCAATTACATAATATAACATTGGGTTTTGCATAACCAGAGTCTGACATCATTTTTCCCATGGTTTATCTTTTTATGGTTTGTTTATTTCTAGTAAATTTGCCAACTTTGTGGTAGAAGTCTTTAGATTTGTTCTCGTTGGATATTCCTCTGCCAGGTGTGTAGTTATTACTATATTACTGTCTAGTATTCTAATACACTTTAAATTTCCCTTTATTTTTCTCTTTCTCTTTTGTTTTATATCATATAACATACTTACTTGATTTATTACTGATCCTATATAATTGTTTGTTTATTTCTATTTTGAAGTAGACATTTTTACTTTACACTACATACAGAAATCTACTGATTTGGCTGATTCTGTCTTGTATGAACAAAGTGTTGACAAACTCTTACACTTTTTTGAATCTTCAAACAACAATCTTCTGTACATAGTCCATACTACATACAGCAAGATCTGAAATCACATTCTAAAAGAGAATCACTACATCAAGCTTCTTTTCCATCAAAATTGATCTAACTTGCCATGACAAACTTGATAGAAATGAGCAGTGAACAATTGCTACAGGGACAACAATATTGCTCCATATTGGTCTGAAGAGTTGGCAACACCAGTAGTGCCATCCAATGCACATTCTATTAGAATGGACAATTTTAGAGAGATGTCAGGGAGTTTACTCTTTATAGTTCTCAAAAGACCTGCACCAGCAGCATTGTTACTAATTGAGGCACAGTATGGAGGGCAAGGTATATGGCTAACACTTGTAAGCAATTTGCCTTCTATGGTGCATATACTTCAACAAGTAACTGATTGGTTTTTAGCATTAAGGACAGCAGACATGATACCATATAAAGGAGGCCAACTCTTACCCTTTAAAGCAAGGGCTTCAGAAGCTGATGGAATATCCTAGGCAGCTAATTCAAGACAGAGTATAGAAGGGCCATAGAGACAGATTCTGAAATCACTGCCATCAGTACAATGGACCAATATGCAAGAACAATGGATGGTACTCAACATGAAGCAGCAGAATACTCAACCCACATTGGCTGAGTATACATCAAATGAAGAAGAAGATGGACAAAGTGAAGCAACTATGAAAGTCCCCTAAAAGTTCAGGCTACTTTAAAAAAGTACTTCAACATTGTTAAAGATTCTACATGCCTAAGGCTAGGACTGTATGTGCAGAAGCATTTCTAATTACTGGAACAAAGAGGTGAATTAACTCCTGAATGATGGACTGACAAATATATAAATTTTTATGTGAAAATCTTGGAGTTGGAGGCTCAATAATGCAAACTTGATTCTGACACTTTTAATTGTACAAGTGCAATCACTATACATTGAGGAAGCATTAAGTAATATCTTTACTCCTCAGCAACTAAGTGAATAAGAAGAGCAATATATGAGTCAGTTGGCTGCTAGCTATTATCAGCAGCAATTTATAGAACATTTAACTGTGCCATTGTTCAGAAGAAACAGTTACTACAGCTCTAGCAACAAATGTGCTTAAGCATTGTATAGAAGAAATTCAATCACCTCAGATTAAGACTGAGAGGATTGAAGAACCTATAGTACTGCAGTGGGTATGGTACCACTTGAAAATACATCCTAGAATTGGATAGCATTCTAGCAGATGCAGAACTAGAACATGCATGAGCAAGGGTATTCATTCAGAGAGTAGTGTTCAATAGAATTCAGCCCATCAACAAAATGAAGCAAGCATTCATTGAACATTTACAGAATAAGAGTCACAAGAATAATTTAGATGCTGGTTCAGAAGATTAGTATCTGTTAGAGGACTAGTCCCCAGACTGTGTTCAACTCTACTCTGAGCTTAGTCTGAGGATGTGCCCACTCTTAGCATGTCTGAATGACCGCTCAGCCTGCCCTATCCCCTTCTATCTTCTAGTAGTCAGCCTTGATGAGTCATATGCATGGATCTTACTCAGCATCAATTATTGTTAGTCATACTCTATTACATACCAGGGCCCAATTAGTCAAGCACTATTAGTAACTGCACAGCCACCAATGTAGTATATATAGGCAGCCTGTAGATGAACAATAGCAGTGTTCTTCTGTCTATACACTGAACTGACTGTAAGCTCTCTAGCAATATCCAACCGCTTGCTTAAGCTCTGCTGGTTCCTTATCTGACTCTTGCCTGCCTCTGTGCCCACTCAACTCCCACTTGTCACCAGCGCTTGCTAGCTCTGTGGAAGGAGTTCTGCAGATGTTAAGCATCCTCTTACAGTATCAAGTTGATTAGCCACTGATCAATGCAAGTAGGATTTAAAAACAAGATATGAAACAATATAAGTCCTATAAAGCAGAGCAAAAAAATAATCCATTGCATATGCCAAGCTAGAAGAAAGGTGCTCTAGTATCCAGAATTGCATAAGCATTTTCAACATTTGCACTCACTAAAGAATGAAACAAAACTCTGAGTATGAACAAGGCTACAAAGGCCTATAACAACATTAGAAGAAGAAAACCAGGAACAGAGAGGTACAAGTGGACCTCCTGTGCAAAAGGCTGATTAACAATATGACTAGTATAAAGTGCAAGGACTGTCAGAGGATAGTAGCCCAGATGTGACTTGTTTTGTGTATGGCAAGAGCATTTTGCAAATTATTGCCCAATCAAGAGATCAGCATAGAGAAAATCAAGAGCCTTCATATAAGCAATGCATATAGCATTAGGAGAAGATGCAAGCAAAATAGGCACAGAGAACAAATCTGAGTCTGAGGGAGAAATTGCTTCATTTAATGGTAGCAATTAGAATAATAAAAAAGTTGAGATGATCACTACAAATGATGAAAAATATGTTGAGGTAGATGTAACAATGAATATTATGCCAGCTCAAGTGAGTCAGGGTTTTTGATAGCAATTGTATAAGGCAATAATCTTGCAGTTGGGCATAGTTGAGAGTTATACCATAGTTTAGTTTGAAACATTTGTGGACATTGGTCTGAAAAAGCAACTAGTAAAGAATATGTAGACATAGCAAATTTTGATTATTATGATATGATTATAGGCATATTGTACATGCAGAAGCATTGAATAGTGCTCAACATCAAGGCCAATGTAGTGATTGTAGATAGGGTATCCATTCCTGCAGTGCATCAGATGCTGAACAACACTGATGGTTGCCTTTGGCACTATAGGGCAATAGAACAATAGTGTGCACCTTTGAAGAAATAACTTCATAATGGGCAGAAGAGACTAACAGTGGAAAAAGTCATAAACAATATGCAAGCTCAGGTGAGTTTGCCAGAGAATTGGCCAGCATTGCTGTTGTCCAAAAAGAAGGCTGTAGAGTATGAAAATACTCTAAAAAGGGGAAAGTTGACTAAGGAACTATTTGCCAGTGATAACTCTGCTCAGAAAGTAGAGAAGAGAAAGAATAAAATGCTAAGAAAGGAAATAGTTGACAGTATAGAGTGACAACCAAGTAAGTAAGAGCAGAAAACTTGGTTATAAGTGATCCAATAGAAGTAAATACTAAAGAACAGGCAGTGCTAGAAGATAGTATTGCAAGTGTTAGATCAGAGTATTGCTATGGAATCAACTGCTGCCATCGCCAACATTTGAATGGGCATTCAATTCATAAATGCCTTCAGAGTAGAATAAATTAGTTGCATCAATACAAGCATGAAATAGAAAATAGTGGCTAGGTTACTCTGGAGTGTATTTTTAGGTGAAAAATAAGGAAATATTACAAACTAAGAAGGTATGGCATGAAGAAAATGAGCTTGTGTCCCAGAAATTGGAGGGAGTGCTAATGGCTTGCCTACAAATTCCAGACAATACTCAAGTAGGAATATGTGCAATATGAGGAGAAGTATTGGCACAAGTCAAAAGCCATGGAAGACAAAGCCCTTTGTGTATACCCAGAAGACCAAAAGGCAGAAATAAAGAGATGCACTTGATTGAAGAAGACATATCACTATTGAAGCAGCAGTAGCAAAAAGAGTTTGCTGATATAGTAAACAGTACCAAGGAGAAATTACCTCTTTGGCATGAAGTTAATCACGAGATAAACCTCATTAATGACAGTAAGCAGTACAAGTACTATTTATCACAATGCTCAATGGCACTGCAGCAGCAGCTACAAAATAAAACAAATTAGTACCTTAAAGCTAAGTAGTGGGAAGCAAGACCTGTCTCTTAGACTGTGCTATTATTGTACATACCAAAAAATCAAAAAATAACAGAACACTGCAGACTGCACTGGATGCCCAACAATGCAACAATAATATCATCAAAGATGTTACGCCACTTCTGAACCAAGAAGTAATTCACAAAAATGTTGCACATGCTAAGTTCAAATCAAAAATTGACCTGACTAATGTATACAAACAGGTGCACATACATCAATCCAACCTTGAAAAGACTGTTTTTATCAATTACTGATACCTATGTCAATAATGTAATGCAAATTGGCAATTGCAATGCACTTGCAACCTTTTAAAGGTTAATAACCTTGATTTTCATGCATGAGTATCTTGATGATGTATTCATCTACTCACATATTATAGAAGACTACAAGAAGCACTTGCATGTGGTATTTAAATGCTTGTGCTCAAATTTGCTATATCTAAAGTGGAAGAAATGCAAGTTTTATGCAAAAAAAGTAGATCACTTTGGCTATATAATCAATGATCAAAATATTCACTCAGATCAAGACAAAATGAGTTGCATTTGAGAATAGCAGGTACCATAAAATTACAATAATGTTTAACACTTTGTAGGCTTAGTAAACTATATTGCAACATTTTTCCTGGATGTAATGGCTTATACTGGGCCATTAATGTTAATTATCCAAAATGGAGCACTTTTTGTATGGCACCTTATTTACCAGCACTGCTTTGATATGGTCAAGTGGATATGTAATTGAACTCTAATGATGCAGCTCATAGATCCATGAAAGAATAAACTGATTTAGCTTATTTGTGATGTGTTAAAAATCAGAGTAGGGCCATGTATGGATAAGAGTCAGCATAGCAAACATGTAGGCCAGCTGAGTTTATATCTAAGAAGTCCAACAATGCACAACAAAATCATGCTATGCATGGACTTAAAACGCTAGCTATATTATTTGAAGCACTTCTTGAGTGAAAAGACAAGCAATGGGTTATAATATAATATTATAACTGATTACAAGGTATCGGAATTTTTGAAAACACAAGCTAACCTGTCACTGCAACAGAGAAGATGGATTGATTACATGTTGCAATATAAGTTTGACATTACTTATGTCAAAGGTGAGCTAAATAAAATTTCAAATTGTTTGTCACAGTATTTCAAAAGCAATCAGTGCAACAAAGTACACAAAATGCACCAGTATGTCAATGTGAATATATGTATTGACCCAGAAGGCAAAGACTTACTCTATCAACATTCCAGTGAGGTAAAGAATAATGTCATGGAAGTTAAAGCTATGTGCATGATAGAGGTTTGGTATAGTAAACAGCTTCAGAAGAAGTAGGAGAAGCAAAAACTTCAGGCTGAAGCCCTTGATTATAAACAACAGGAAAGCTATGATATTAAGCCAAGACAAAAGGCTCAGATACCAAATAAAGGAGTAGTGCCTGAGGCAGACATAGAGCTGAAAGAGACATTGGGCAGGTCCAACAATGATTTGCAACTATTATTGCTCAAGCTGATTACTTCAGGCAACAAGTAAGGCATGGATATAGACAAGATGAGCTATACTTGGAGGTGTTGGAGCATCCTACAGATCATTCTAGATTTTAAATCCAGGACAGAAATCTTCACTACAAGCTTATATGAATACATAGTATCATATTTGCTCTACAAAAAGAGACTGATTACTGAAGTAGAGACTTAGAAGACCTTGAGTCATATATGCAAGTGGTATTGGTGGCCACAAATGCATAATAATGTTACCAAATTCTGTGGAACCTGCAAATTGTATTGACAATCTAAGACATTCAACCAGAGAATAGCTCAAAAGCTGCACTCACTGCCAATTTCTACAAAACTATGAGAGTTCATGGATATAGACTTTATTGGACTATTTTCAGAATTCAAGAGCTGTAATTACCTTTGGATAGTCATTTGTCAAATGACAAGCATTATTATTATTTACTTAATACCAATAACAACTACAATGAAGGCTTCAGAGCTTTTGTAGATATATTTGTGCAAAGTAGTGTGACTTTATGAATGACTAAAGTTGATTGTAGGAAACAGGGACTCAAAAATCACTTTAATGTGGTAGTGTGAACTCCATAAGATGATAGAGGCTTAACTGCTCATGTCCATATCTTTCCATCACAAGACAGATAGACAGACAATGTTGCACAGATTCTAAAAACGGTAGTGCAATCAGACTAGCATAATTCAATAGATCAAATTTTGCTTAAAGAATCTGCTATAAATGCTAGTGTATCTGCAACTACTGGATATGCTCTATTCTAGTTGACCAAAGAATTCATGCCATTAATAATTTGTGAATTATCCATAGATTTAGTCTTTCACAAAGGAGTAAAGGACTTATGCTTACACTATGTTGGAAAACCTGGCCAATGCATATGATGCAATTATTGAAGCATGAGTGTGTGAAGCAAGGTACACTGATACATAGCAAAGCAAGGACCCAGAATTATGTAACAAAAGGCTCTTTAGTCTTCTTGTTGGCCCAGAATCTTAATTTGCCAAAAGAAAAGGCAAGTAAGCTATGTGCCAACAGATGATGAAACAGCTTTTGATTTTTTTCTGGCTTTCTCCCTCTTTGACTTTTGTGCAGACATTATGTCATTGAATTGTGCTACACAGGAACTGCAGAGATAATTAGAGCTTAATGAGCTCTGGTATAGGAGAAAACTTCCAGAATATAGCATTGGGCCAAAACTTTGATAAGTCAGTGCAAGATGCACAAGGACATAACCAACTTCTTATAGGCAGATTTATGCCATACCATCAAGCACAAATATTTGGGCAGCTGCAGCCACAATCAGTGCTGATGCAGCAGCAGCAGTATTGTATGGTCAGCAAGAACTTGCAGCTCAGATGCAGATGTATGAGGAACTCCAACCATTTGGTTAGACCAAGCTCTACAAATGTTTGGGCAAGGGCAGATGTCCATGTCTTTTTATCTAGTGCCAATTGATTGATTGCTCATTTTTATTTTCTTCAAAGCCTATTTTTAAGTTGGAATACTTCTTCTTGAGCCCTTCTGTCCTAGATAGGTCCTACAGTATGGTAAGGGTGTAGTAATTATAGACACTTCCAGTAGATACTCTGGCCTGATGCTTTTTCAAGCATGCCAGTTATACCTCCTTGCTACTTTACTACAATTCAATCCTAAACTGAGTTCATACTACTTTCCACATTGAATTCTCTAATCTATTTTCTGTTAATGTGCAATTCCAATTTCTAAACTTCTCTAATCTTGGCAATGCTTGCCAGACTTTCCACATACCAGGTCTTTCACCAAGCCAAGTTATCTGGACAAGATTCCACAACTCTAAACCTTCCTCATGCTCAGACAGTATTGTTTTTGATGAGTGACAAGTCTCCTAATCTAGGGGCTACAAGTTCAGCTAGCATAGACTATTCTGGAGCTGGAGCTAACAGCTATTATTTCTGTTGAAGTTGGTCCTGTCTGCACTCAAAATCTCTGTCCCAAGCTCAACACCTGTGCTGAGCCAGATTAATGGATTATGCAGTACATTAGTAACCTCTTATCTCTTCCAGAATACCAAACCCTTCCTGCCTACTCATGCTATGATATGCTTTGTCAGCAAGGCCATCTTCTTTCAAATCTGTCACACCAGAGAATCCTCTCTTTTTCTGATTGAACATGAGCATAGTAGTTACATTGCTTCCTCAAGTCATATGCTGATTGCTTGCTCACTTTTGGCCTATACAATAAAGCCTTTCTAGTCAGTCACATGAGAGCAGTGGCTTTCTGGTGGTGTTAAAGAGCCTATATAGTATCTAAGGTGTTTTTCACATAAGTGCACTCAGCCAGGAGTTGAATCTCTAATCTTGCACTTGAAAGTCATGTGACCCCCTGCAGAACATAATTGTGCTAGCTGAGCCACTGTGCACCCTTATCCAGTGCCAATGGGTCAGCAACTATTGGGACAATAAGAAATGCAGATAATGCTGCAGGAGACTATAAGTATGCTACTAGTGCTACTGCAATGAACAAGCACTAGTAGAAGGTGGATGAAGAAGAGAGTACAAAAGCAAGTGGAGAGTTGCAACAAGCACAGTTACCAGTATAGCAAAGTAAGCAATTATTGCCACTATGCAAAACATACCAATGCATAGACAGGAGAGCTCCTCCTTCTAGAGTACAATTACTGCCCCCACTATTGCAAGAAGATTCTGCCACCTCAAAGAGAAGAAGGATTTTACCTATGCAACCTCAACAAGAAGAAGAGCACTAGCTATTGCTGCTGCCAACAAAGAGAGAAGATGGCAGATGTATTGTGCAGTATGATCAATATATGACTAGCAGAGAACACTTGCAGAAAGTTGAAGCTATAAAGAAAAGGCAAGGGCTCAGAAGAAACCAAAGCCATAACTAATGAAGCAGGACTAGCTTTAACAAGAACTGCAAGTGGAAGCAGTGTGGCAGAAATTAGTACAGGCAGGGCATGACATACTGCCTGAAATGAAGTTCTTGTGAGATCTAGTAGCCCAAAGTTGTAGTTACTGGTCTATTAGACAAAATTTCATTGCTGCAAAACAGGTAGTTGAAGACAATTTCAACATTCAATCAAGTGTTGAAACAATATGCAGTGACACTAGAGAGTATGGTGCAGTCTGAGGCCAAGAGGGTGAAGGCTGCTCCTGAACCTAGTGGAGAGTTGAAGGCACAGGAAATCCAACCAGTGCCAAAAGAGATTACATTCCAGCCTGCAGCTGAAGCAGAACTGTCAGATAAAATGGTGGTTGCAGAAAAAGATGTCAAGGTTATGGCTACATGCAGTGTGCAGTCATTTGTACACACTTCAAAGAAAAAAATCATCCAAGCATGAAGCATGTAGATAAATTCCTGCTGCAAGTTGTCAAATCTGAGGCAGGTATTCTGAAGAGAGCAGAGGCTATGGCCATAAGTCCATGCTTTTGATGCACATTGAGCCTCCTCATGATTCCTGCTTCAAGGTGTAGGCAGATCTGGATCTGTAACTTAAAGCAGAGGCTGATGGAAAGTTACCAGCTGCAGTAACAATTATTGTAGAAGGCAAGGAAGTAAGAACCTATCCTCAAGGAAATAATGAGGATGAGAATGCCACTTACATCAGTTCAGATAAGGCTTCTAATGAGAAAGGCAAGTGTAAGCAAGAAAAGAAACAGCATTTGGCATGTAATATGAAGAGGCAGAAGAAGCACCAGCAGTTAGCTGAGGACCTGGAGCAAAATCTTGCTTGCTAAAGAGAAGAAGAAACTGGGCCAATACCACTTGGCATTGGTGTATTTACATGAGCAGATTTAACAGTTGAATAGTTGAATTTGCTTTTCAATGGTAGTTTAGACCATCATTTCTATTACTTGAACTGCAACAATGCAGAAAGCAGTAAACACTGTAAATAAAGCTATACCCTCCAGATTTTTAATGAACCCTCTTCAACTACAAAAACTAGTCAATCTAATTCAAACTTGGTATGCATGCTAATGAGCCTCCTGAAAGCTCCTGTGCAAAAAGGCCACATCTTGGTATTATTTTAGTCCTCCCTTATTGATTCCCACCAGCTAGCAACACACTAACTAACAGACCACTGATGAGTCATTGTGACCAAGTCACATGCCCCAACCCTTGCTGCACCCCCCTGCTTTGCTGCTCAATGTCTTCAAAAGCCTGCAGACAAAGTCTACTTTTTACATGCCAAGGTCACATGACATATCATGTGCTGAGTTACAATCCTCCCATCTTGCTGCCTGCCACTCTCACATGATAGTGAATAGCCTCCCATGTCTCTAGCTTCTACCATCTTTGATATGTCAAAACTGGCATTTGATAGAAGAATAGAAGCCTCAATTGGATTGATAGCCTGTATCATTTATGCCATGCTTGCTGACTAATGGATAGCTTGAAAACATCATTTGTTTTAGATTTTGCTGACCTTCTACTTAGCCTCCTCTTGGTAACATTTCTCTGACAGCTTACACTTCAGGAAATGTAGCATGTTTCCTGAGAAAAAGGTGTCAGAAATATGTTTTTCAATTTCTGACACCTTTTCTCAAGAAACATGCTAAATATTGTGTCAGAAAATTTTAGAAAATATTCAAAATATTCTCTTGATGTTTTTTTTTCATAGAATGATAAATTTTTCCATGTCTTATCTGAAGAAAAAATAATCAAAATAGTTGAAATGTTCTCAATGATTTTCTTGAGAAACACATGATATGTTTCAGCATGTGTTTCTCAAAAAACCTTTGTTGTGTTTGTGTATCTCGAGAAACACTCCTTTGTTATTCTGGAGAAACATGTGTTGGGATAACTTACAATAATTCTCAAGAAACATGCAATAAAAAAATGTAACAATTCTATACAGAAACAATGTAAAGAAATTTCAAGCATCTCAATGAGCAAATCAATGATTGCGCGCCAAGCAACGTGATACGTGTTTCTTTACATTGTTTCTGTATAAAATTGTTACATTTTTTGATTGCGTGTTTCTTGAGAAGTATTGTAAGTTATCCCAACACATGTTTTTCTAGAAGAACAAAGAGTGTTTCTCGAGATACAACACACAAACACAACAAAGGTTTTTTGAGAAACATGTGCTGAAACATATCACATGTTTCTCAAGAAAATCATCGAGAACATTTCAACTATTTTGATTATTCTTTCTTCAGATAAAACATGGAAAAATCTATCATTCTATGAAAAAACATCAAGAGAATATTTTAAATATTTCCTAAAATTTTCTGACACAATATTTAGCATGTTTCTTGAGAAAAAGGTGTCAGAAATTGAAAAAACATATTTCTGACACCTTTTTCTCAGGAAACACGCTACATTTCCTGAAGTGGGTTCAAAGTAAGTTTCCATATTTTATAAATGCCACACATGGGTAACATGACACGCATAAGCAAGCAGATTCTTCGACAACTCTATAAGACTATCATTTTCATTAATGGTCAATACTAGAGACTCGAGTGTTCTTCGTTGATCGTTGCTTTTATCAAAGCTTGCACTTGTTCTGATCGTGGCGTAATAGAACACTTAAAAGGCAAAGGCGCACTTTGGTCTAACACGTAAACAAACATCCTTACGTATGATGGAGCAAAAGAAGACACACCAAACTATGGATGAAATATACTCATGAGAGGGTTCTATAACCTCCCCGTGCTCGTCTCGCGCCTTCGTGATGTCGAAGACAGTCAACATGGAAGCAATAGCGATCCAGGTAGCGGAGAAGGCCATGTGGCGTCCAGGACATATGCTGGCAGTGGAACTAGCTTAGGCTGGGAACAATGAAAGAACTGCGCTGAATCTTACCGTCGGCCAAATCCAAATGC